>CABFWB010000595.1:113330-200740 GCA_902151455.1 Timema bartmani | reverse complement strand
AAAAAAAAATACATACAAAACGGCGCTTGTGGGCATTTATGTTAATAAAACAAGCTCATTTACCCGCTTTGGTGGTCGCATGGTCTAAGTAAGGAATATCCAACCCGCGGATCCCTATACCTTTTGTGTGGCCCCTCAATTCAAATTAAAATACTATACTTAGAATCACAGAAATAAACACTACATAAGGCTTTTGGAGCTAAAGTAAATTCTCGCTAGTCTCCATGAGGTTTTCAGTGTCTTAAGTATAATGCTACTTGTGTAATGTATGGACAGGTATGGGTGTGTGTATATGTATGCATGTACTAATGTACTATATTTGGGCATTAGGTATTATAATTTCATATAGCGTCCCTCTGACCAATTCCCCAAGAACTTATGCGGCCCTCAGTAGGAAAAAGGTTGGACATGCCTGGTCCAAGGTATCACAACCGCAATCAACTAAACTGCCTATGAAGGAGAGATCGTGATTCAAATCCCGGTCTGGTGTACTGAGGGTGGTTTAAAAAAAACGTTTTCCACTCTCCCCCCACGCAAGTGCGAATACACTTCTACTATATTCAACCTTCCCCATCATCATTAGCGTAATTAATACATATGTATATAGCCTTAACACGTAATAAGACACGGTGATAAAAAAAAAGTGCGATTAGTCTGGTTGGTTGGTGACAGAGAGGTCTGAGTTTGCATCATGGACAAGTGTACTAGAAAGGAGGAAGGGGTATCCTAAATGGTTTACGACTCTCTTCCCATGAAAACACAGGTCCATTTCCTCAAAATTTTATCTTATTACCCCCTACCCAAAACGAGTAGTGAGACGACTAATAAAAACATACAAAATATTTACTTTTTTAACGGGATTATGAACCTTCCTAATGTGTTTTGCTTCTTAGTTTTATATATATGTGTTACTATTTATCACGCTTGTCCAACATTTTCCACTCTAATTCAGTTGGCTTAGTCATGAGTGTCGATGATTCATACACGTGTATAGCTTTACTGAAAGTATTCAAAATATATTAATCTTGTATGTTATACTTTTTAACTGAAAACATACATGGATATATATGTGTACAATATGGTTTAGGTGAAAATATAAAATTAATATGTATTCATCAATGTAAATAAAAGAGACTAGTAAACCGAGATATGAGATTAAGTTGGAGCAGAGAAAGGCTAAAAGATAAATCTAAAGAATAATTTAAAATATTTGTATACACACAAACATAAGCTCCTATACATGTATTTATTTTAAGAACGTGTGTATCTATTGTAAAGAATGAACGTGTGTACACAAAATTTGCTGCCATTTCTATCTTTCCAAAATATGCGCATAGTTTCGATGCAGTCATCCCAATATTTTATTGATTCCAGCGAAGTATTTCAAGATGTACAAACTAGTTTATCGCAATATTAAGGAATCATATATTTATTTTTGTCAGTTGGTAACGTCACTTCACAATGTCAACACAAACTAGAACGAGCTTGGAGAAATATTTGCGTATATTTAAATAACTTGATTAGAATTACAAATAACGTATACAGCCGATAGAAGCGATGGAATATGTTAAGCTAGACGAGACCGAATGGTTTGGGTGAGCGTTAGCACTCCTGACTCTACTATTCTGTGGCATTATTTTAGCCTGGTCGTTTGCATCGATAAATATTATCTAGCTTTATTACTTTATTATGTGTATCTTCATATGAATTCTAAAGCACACTCTTTAAAGACTGATAAATGTATATCCCATCTACGGTTGTAGAGGTGTTCTGTGACAGCTAGCATAAGTTTCTTTATTTCAAATATTGGCTGAAAGTGACTAAAGTCAACTTCTTCGAAGGATTATTCTGCTGTCACCACCCCTCCTACGATAAATAGAGTATACATGAACTTTAGATGACTTTTATCTAACTTAATTCCAGGTTTTGAATGCATTATAATGATTAATTGTATTGGCAACTTAAGCTTACAAGGAATGCTAAATGTAACTTACCAAGCAAGCTCCACCAATCCTCTCGTCCAAGTACTCTGGGACAGTATGTAGACCCAAGAGAGTCCCCCAAACTCCTCAAAGATCAGCTTTGATAAGGGAGATGTTTATCACCAGTGGTCCATGGGACATTCTCGGATACAAATATTTAAAAAAATCATCAATATTTAATGTTACCTTATACTTTGTGTGTATGGCCATCTCCGTGGTATAGTGATCAGAGTTATTGACTACAGACCTAGAGGTCCCGGGAAAGGCCGTAGTCAGCCAATAATTTCAGAGGGGGTTGGTGGGCACATCCCCCAATTGCCAAAGGCTAGAACAAATTCTAAGTGATAAATAGTTCTAGATGCTATCTAAAGTGGTTTTATGGCAACATAACTTCCAAAGGTTATGAAAAATTCTATACATTAAACACCTCTAAAAGATCTCTGAAGTGCCTAATTTGTACTTGTACCTTAATTTTGATATTGTTTGAACCATAAATAGAGCTCTATACATTTTGTTACTAAATTTCTGTGGGAGGGGTTGAACCCACAACTCCCCCCTGACTACGGCCTTGGTCCCGGGTTTGATCCTTGTCACTTCCATAATTTTTCTGTGAAGCATTGGGTCTGGAAAGGGGCTAAGCTCAGCCTCGTGAGGACAAATGAGGAACTACTTGAATAAATAGGTAGCGTCTCCGGTCTAGAAAAATGAGATTAACGGCTGGAGGGTTCGTTGTGCTTGACCACATGACACCCTCTATCACCTAATGTTAGCACTATTATTGCTATTCGGTCGGTATAGTTCAATCGCGGGCTTAGGTCACGGAGAGTTTTCTTTGTGAACCGTTCTATTTGGGAGATATTTTGCGCGGTGCAACAACCCAAGTTATGGTTAAAATCATGTGTTATCTGAAGTGTGGAACATGATCTAAGCTGGTTCTTATGTTTCCCTTCCGTAAGAATCATATCACGCATTTGGGAGTTTAGTTTCGTGCATAAATTAAGTTACCAGAGTTACCGTATTCTATCTCATTGCTACGATTACAGCCACGCTGCCCCTGCACATTTTGTATTACAAACCCGGTTAATCTCAAGTGAACCAAGATGACGCAGATTAAGTTCCGTAGAACAGAATTCTCGTTCATTGCAAAAGTCATATTGAGTAAGTAGTGTAACTGGTGATTCCCCCTTCGAGAAGAGAGAGCCATTCTAGAGCACGCTTAATATTGAGGAGGTTCAGAGTATATTTTAAACTCTATTTCACTAGGAAGGTCTGAGTTCAATCCCAAATACCACATAGGCTAGACTTTTCACTTTTAAATGTGATTTTTCTCTCCTCTCTTCAACAGAGTTTTATTCAAGTTTCTTTTTAAAAAATTAGCCTCCTCGTCCTGTTCTTTGAGATTAAATGGATTCTTCTTCTTTTTTTTATCAATTCACCGTGTCTCATAACCCATCTGGACTGTCCACAAACTTACAATAGTGAGGTTGGGATTAGAAGGGTCGAATTTAGAAGAAATGTTCCCGAATTTGTCCAGAGGAAAAAATGGAAAATGGTTTAGCGGAATAACTCTCAGTAGAACCAGCTGGGAATTTAACCTGTATCTTTCCAGTCGCGGGAAAACCAAACAAAAATAAACCGACGATGTGCCCAGCTGTGCTGGTTTTAGATCAATAAGTCTATGCTATTGGCATTAGAGCGTACAAATAAAAAAAATTAAACAAAAAAACGTAGTGTTTAAAATAAAATACCAACCCCTAAAAGCTGTGCTTCGCCCTATCTAGCCTAGATTCAAATGGACACTGTGATATTTTCCATCAGCTTTGCCCGTAGCACCCGGAAGCAGTTGACAGGTTTGTTTTATCTTGTCTAAATCCTAAACCTCATAGACCTCTCTCTCTTTCTTTCTTTTATAATTCCGGAAACCCTCATCTGATCGTTTAATTTTATCACAGTCCAGTGAGATCCACCCTCTTTTTTCTCCTATCCTTGATACATTAACGTTGAGAAATTGTAGCCCGCATCACTGATCACGCAGATTAAACGCCAGACTCATTTAGTCTGACTTGCTGGTGATGGGAGGTCCAGTGTTAGAATCCTGCCTGACCGGGTGTACTAAGGGTGTTTTTCCTAAGTGTTTTTTTTTAACCCCGCGTCTTACTACCCGTTCGGCTTATACACCTATGTACTAATTATACTAATGGGTGAGGGATTAGGAAGGCTTAATTTAGAGGAAACGCAGCCGCATTTGCGTGGAGAGAGAGAGAGCGGGATTTTTTTTTATAAAAAAACCTCCTCAGTGCACCCGACGGTAATCGAACTCCGCTCTCCCCGTCTTTAGTAGTCTAGTCCAACACGAGCTAAGCGCATTAGACCCCGAGGCCACCGAAGCGGGTTAGATGGTTTCTAAAGCTCCTGTTATTTATACTTTCATCATCCTTACCCTGTTAGTATGATAAAATATGGTTATCCAGGACGGGAATAAATTGTGCTCATTATATCAGCTATTCTAATAGGATACAATATTAATAACCCAAACGTTGGTTTTTACCACATTCTAGATAGAAGCGTGTCCATTTTTATACCATCACGTCTTTAATACCCATTAAAGTTATACGCGCATGTGATAGGTACGCTAATGTGCTGATGATGAGGAATGTTGAATTTAGATTAAGTGTACCCTCATTTGCATGGAGGTAAAGTGTTAAATCATTTAAGAAAACCCCATCTTATTTCACCAGATCGGGATTACAACTCCGATAAGTACGTCATCGGGAATCCAGTATAATGATTAACCGTGACGACTAGGACCATATGACTATCTAAGCGGGTATATTTTCAATTAATATTACATTAATGAAGTTTTTATGGTAGACCTATCAGTTACTCCAACTTCCGGTCTAAGATACCATGGATGATCATAGGATGTGCCTAAAATAATATGTATAAATTTGTGTTTTAACCAAATATATAAATTCACTACTGTTAATTTGAAGGATTTGGGTTAAGTTAATTTGTAGGTTTTATGTTGGTATGTTGGATATAAAAAGTTCAAACAAAGTACCCCAAGTGATTGTGTTTATTATTTGCTGATATATAATCACTGATCTTGTAAATACATTTTAGTAATCATAGTAATTGTGTACTCGATCATTTTCAAATAGAAAACGCAGAAATTGAAAGTAGCCTGATTTAAAAAAAAGTTATTTGTCCAACGGTATTTTTTTATCCTATCAAGAGAAAGTATTGTGATCGTTAAAAAATTTTATCTTGAGATTATGACGAATTTTTATGTTTTTTATGAACAATAACCCATTAAAGTGGATTTTAAAATTATATCTGTCTCCATGTCTGTCTTTCCCTGTCCACGGATCCTAAATGCTTTGATGTATTTTTTTTAAAATTAATATTTAGATTTTAAGAACCATTCCTCGGGACTTTTTTATGTTGACCCTAGCCCTCAAATTAAGCATAGTTTACTGAGTAGTGGTTTATTTTTTTTTCACTCCCAATATTTAAAAAATGGCAGTTAAGATTTTGTTTAAAATGCATATTTAGGATTTTTTGACATGACAAATAACAATTGTGGTTGATGTAAGAACTCATTTATGGATAGTTTACTTATCACTGATTTTTCAAAAACTTTAAATATTTTACAAATAGCTCTAACGATTTGATTCCAAATGTGTATCTTAGGAGTGTTTGAAAAGACAAATAACCCTGTATACTTGGTTTTGGGTAAATATACGATAAAGGGTCGTTTACTGATAAGTGATTTTTAGAAAATTCGAATTATTTTGAAAATGGTTAAACGATTTTTTTTTAAATGTATATCTTGAGATATTTGGAATGAAAATGACAAATTAAGCTGTTTAATTGTTTTTGAGGGGAAAATTCAGTTATGGGTAGTTTTATGATGAATGTTTTTTAATTTGAATACTTACAAATAGGGTTTTATCAATTTGATTAAAAATGGATATCTGGTAGGTTGCTTGTATCATAAATAGTTATATAGATTTGTTTTTCTAAAAAAAAATAATTAATAGTTGCTAAATAATTATTGATTTTTGTAAAACTTATTTTTTAATAGCTCTAACGATTTGGCTCAAAATTAGTATAGAGAGACTATTTTACATCATCAATAATAATAATATATCTTTATTTATCTAAAATAAATTAATTTAAGTGTAGTTTACTTCCGACAAATGTTTTATTTTTACAAATAACAAATAATTTTAAGGTAGCTAACAGATAATTTATTTTTTAAATTTGAATTTGTTGAATATATTTGAACAATTTGTTTTAAAATGTATACATAAAGAGTAGTATACAAATATTTGTAAATACTAAACATGATTAAAATTAGTTAAATAGAAAAAGACTGCATGTCAATTAAAAAAAAATATTCCATATTTCTAGGGAGGCGCTATTCATTCCATATTTCTAGGGAGGCGCTATTAATTCCATATTTCTAGGGAGGCGCTATTTGCCGCATTGTGTTAACGTTAAACAATTTAATTGTATTTAAATATATTTCAGGAGTACAGTATTATCTAAATCAATAGCAATTCTTATAAGGAAAAAAAAAACTCCAAATTTGTAGAATCTTTTTAAAGAAAATTAGTACAGTACTTTAAATAAAGTATCATTAATTTTTATGTTACCTTCTTCAGCGGCCGCATGATCTAAGACGTTACGCTCGTGTTAGACTAGACTTCCGATAACAGGGAGATCGGCGTTCGAATCCCAGTTAGGTGTATTGAGTTTTTTCCCAAAATGGGTTTCCACTCTACTTCCACGCAAGTGCAGGTACACTTCATCTAAATGCAACCTTCCTCATAGCTAACTCACCAGCGTAATTAGTGCATATGCGTAACCTGAACAGATAGTAAGACGTGGTACAAAAAAGTATACTACTATGTGCATATTTATAAGTTAATATATTAAGTATATTAATTATATTAATTTATAATTATATTAATGTTCATGTTCATGTTCATATTTATAAGTTAATATATTAATTATATTAATTTATAAGTTAATATTATATAATAATTTTTAAATGTCAAATATGAATTAAATCTTCTGAACCGTTCAAACATTAAGCAACTATCTTTAGAAAGGCACTTTACTCTACCTAATGAGACTCACATAAAACCTATATATTTTTTCACAACAATGATACGATCTTTATACTTGCTATATGTTAGCCAATATGATTATATATGTATATATATAAACATTTATATGCTCAGGGAACTCTACCGTAATATATTCACATATTTTCTTTTCAGCCTAAAACGTTTTCTGAATGATAAATTGCTACTCTTATTTTTACCTATTCACAGGAAAATCTCAGAAAAAAAATAATGAAAGAAAAGGGGTGATGTATGGCTTTATTGTGTTCTGAGTTGTGAAACTTGAAAGAGAAGGTTTTTAATAATAATAATAATAATAATAATAATAATAATAATAATAATAATAATAATAATAATAATAATAATAATAATAAAAAGCAGCCTCATAAAGCTATTCTAAATAAATAAGACAATCGGAAAAAATGCTGTAGGTTTTTTTTAATTATAAATATTTCTATAGGTATTAAAATTCTGAAAAAAATATTCCTTTTTTTTTACCTCACTTTGACCAACAGATAACGCTTAGAAATAACGGTTTAGCCAAATTAATTTGAAATAATTATAGATATATATTTCATACAAGTTCTTGTCATTTATGGTCTCTGTCACTATCTGCTTTTCCTATTTGTTATATAAAGAGAGCTGATAAAAGTTTTTTAAAGTAACATTCCAAATAGGTACTTAATTATGTTATGAATAAAAATCAAATAGTTTAAAAAAATTTTTTTTATCAATAATATTGGTTTTGTGTGTTAAACATTTAAGGTTTCATCTAAACAATATTTAATAAAATATGAAGATTTCAAATTTTGACTGTGCAAGACACTAAACTAAGCACAAAGTTTCTTAAATATGAATATATCTTTCAGCCAGAAATATTTTTTTTAGCACCGCGTCTTACTACCCGTTCGGTTTATACGCCTCAGAAAAGTATACTAAATTTATTTTTACGAATGTATACTTAAAGTCATGTGGTATTCATCTGTCCCTTTTGATAGATATTATTAATACCTATAAAATAACACTAATACTACAGTAAAGTTATCAATGTAGATAACAAAAAAATAATACTAAAAGGCGTTCCAAATTTTCATTCATAAGAAAATCAAAACATAAAAGTATAGTATCTACAAATAAATATGGGACTAAATATCTTACAACAACGTCTCCTTTAATTAAGTCAGCTACTTATCTATTAGAGACGATGTGTTAATCCCGACAGGCAGTTGATCAGCTTTACGTGCCTACCTCTTATTTTAATTGGATTATTAAAAAATTAAAAAAGTCCGGCACCTTAGCTCAGTTGGTATTGTGTATGTCTACTAATTTAAAGGGTCCCAGGTTTGATTCCTGGCATGGCCGGAAAATTTTTCATTGGTAAAATGTGGGTTTACCTTTTCACAGTGATGAATTAATGGCTGGGGACAGGATGTTGTGTCTGTCCTAGTCTTAAGTTAGATTATAAGGCACGTGAAGCTACGACAGGCCTAGCAAGCTGGTAGTGAAAAATATATGGCTCCAGGCCACAGGCAGGAAACAGTAATGGATGTAAAATGTACAAATAAATAAGGCTCGTCGATCTTACTAAAATTCCTTCACCTACTTTGTAAATTAGGAGATATTATGAAAAGAGGGTTGTTGCATATTATCTTGTTTGACGCACTTAATAAATCTTAGCCCTATCAAGTTGTATACGCCAATGTACGAAATATTAAATGGGGGCATTTTAGTAGTTCACTTTGTAGAGGCTCTGGTTTATCTGTTGATACTTTCCCTCCTCCGCCGACGAGAATAAACACTCACTCTATTATTTGTGTCTGGATAGAATTGATTTACGTTTAATTAAAAACGAACTTTTTTCTTTTTTCCTATTTTAGATATACATATTCATAAACTGACCTTTTTTAATATACGTTCTAGCAAGACGATTAGGCCTACTACTGGTTATGTTGGTGAAAAGCCAAATATTATTTAATATTCTGAGCTATAAACGTTAAAATAAATTGTTTTCTAAAAAAATCATTTAGTTTCAAAAATAATATTTTTTACAGTGTAGTAGTATTCTTGAAATTATTTAAGAAATTGTGGTTTTTGTTTCATTGTTATATCCTTAAAACTTATCTAATAGAACATAAATACATCAAAATGGGAAATTCTATCTTGACTTGTCGCTCGGTCACGGGTAGACGTTAAGTTTGTGATATTTTCCTCTTTAGATAAAGTTATTAAAAACTTTGATTAGAAAAAGTATCAAATGATTTAAATTAACTAAACATTTTGTTTTAAAGTGACTGCCTCTGTAGTATGATGGTCAAAGTTCATGGTTACTGATCCAGAGAAGTTGGGTTCGATCCCCGGCACTTACATAATTTTTCAGTGAAGCATTAGATTTAGAACGGGGACAAAATAAGCTTCATAATAACATATAAGGATCTAATTGAATTAATAGGTAGTGGATAAACGTCCGAGGGGATCGTTGTTGAATTAATAGGTAGTGGATAAACGTCCGAGGGGATCGTTGTGTTGACCACATGACACCTTCGATCCGCAAATGTTAGCACTATAATCGCTAACAGTGGCAGACGCTCGGTCGGTATAGCTCGATGACGGGCTTACGCCACTTGTCACAGTCATTTCCCAGCTAACATAGTCACGCAATAGGGTTCTCTAACCCCCCACCCTCATATAAATGTTTGTGAAATAAACAAATAGGTGACACGAGATAATGGCAGTGGTTAAAAGACCCATTGAACTGATAACCGCATTTTATTTGTCTCGTTAATCAGTCGTAAACTTAACAACCTGTTTCACGCGCGCTCGTTTTCATCAATTACAGTCAGGCGAATTGGTTTCTTTTTTTTTTTAGTACAAAATAACGTGGAAAACAAAGAACAAATTAATCCATTTTATTCGATGGTCTCTGCTGCGGTAAATTTAGAGCAGTCAGAATACTGAATAGAAGTCAGTTTGTAATATAAAGGGTGATAAAAACCTGTAACGAAATAAATAAAGTAGCTCTTTCAGTATTATTATTATTATTATTATTATTATTATTTATGTTGATAGTAGTAAAAAAAGTATTATTATTATAACTACTCTTATTTGTATTATTGTTAATAGTATCTTAATAGATCTGTTATTTATTATAACTATCAATATTACTGTTTTAATTTTTAGTAAGTATTATCATCAAAATCATCATCAATACTGCTAATTAGTATGCCCTAATATGTATTATTATTATTATTATTATTATTATTATTATAAGTAGAAACTTTTTACACCCCAGCTTACTACCCGTCTGGTTACTCGTATTATTTTACATTAATAGGGTGAAGAAGGTAGAATTTAAAAGAAGTATACGTGCATTTGGAAGAAAAGAGAGCGGAAAACCCTTCAGGAAGGACCACCTCATTACACCAGTCCAGCTGCAGATCACAATTCACATGATCTGACATAATTATAGAATGCGTTAAAATAGATCTGGTAGTATTTCTAGCTGTAAGATAAGATTTTTCATAATACAATATGACAATTAACTATACTATTGAAGTGATGTGCGTAAAACTGAATCTGCAGCTGAATTACGTCAGACAACTGCATGAGAGGGTCTTAGCTCTTCCCTTTCGAAACCGCAGACACTACGGTAAAACATGGCGTTTAGGATTTTTCCTCAGGAGTCGGAGGAAACAAACTTAATTAGCAGAGTCAAGAGGATATCCTCAGGCCAAGGTTGGTATACCTGAGGTGTAACAACCGCGTGGTGCTGAGTCTTAAGGGGGTGGAAAAGGATGAGTTGGGACACATGAAACTCCGTCGGCGACGTGACAAGGCGAAGAAACTCGCGGGAAATTGAAGCGAAGCTACCGGAGGCGTGTCATGGATTGTTTCCAGGGTAAGAAGAGTTTTTTAAACTTTATTTTTGTATTTTTCCCCGTTCGACCCCATTAACTCAGTCGGTAGAGTGTCTGTCTGCTGAGCTAAGGGTTCCGAGTTTGATTCATGGCATGGCCAAAAAATTGATCAAGAGTGAAATGTGGGGTGAGGGCTGTGTCTGTTCTAGATTTAAGTTCGCTTATAAGTCATGTGCTGATATAATCAATCGGTTCAGAAAGTGCTCGTTAAATACCTCAAATAAATGTTTAAAAAAATTGTAGGTTTTCTCCCAACTCTTTCCCCATCCAACCAAATCATACATAGGCTTTGCTCAATTATCCTCCCACCTTTGAATGTATTTCTGTTGATATCTAACATAGGCCTATATTTATTATACTGAGTGATAAGAATAATTCAGAGGGACAGTTTAAATTAACCTTTCTACTCGGCCCCGTAATGTTGTAGTCAGTGCACCCGACTGCAAACCTTTGGGTCCCGGTTTCGATTTCCGGCTGGTATCTTGTGCATTTTTCTCTTAAGGGGAATTATCTTAACGTTGGTCAATGGTTGGTAAATTGGGCTTAAGTTGGGTTTAAGACTTTCACTGGCCCATACCTCTATATTCCATATCATCACATCATCTCATTGCGGGTACGACGTGTAGACAACCTCCATAGGTGTACCCTGAGCAACTCTCTATGCCACCAGAGCGGCTATAATCTACACATAAGGGTTCGGCCAGACTGACAAGCGTGCGAGCGAGCGCGCAAGCGACTGGGTGGCCAAACTGGCGAGCGAGCGCGTAATTAGCAGATAGCTCTCTATAGTTGTTGACGAGAAGGCTACGAATCTTGGCTCAGTGAAATGAGGGGGGGGTTTTGACAAGTGATTTATTGTTGTGGTTTTCTCCTCCTCTCTCCACGCTAATGGTGATTCTTATTTGTAATATCAAAGTATTTTAACATACCAGTTTTACTTATATATATACATATAGGTATAGTTTATGATCTTACCAATTAAATTAGGCCATTAGTAGCAAGTGTGCTAAACCTATCGATAGTAATAAAAATGTCAAAATGAGAAGTTTTCCTAGCAATCAATGAACCAACATATAATAATATTGTCTAGCGCCTGTAAACTAGACTATACCGGGTCGAGTGAGCGCGCTTGCAAAGCAGAATCAGTGCTATCTTTCAAGCGTGCGCGCTCAGTCGCTCGCTCGCGCGCTCCAGTCTGGCCACCTCTTATTACAACCAATGTGTTCTATTTTATATTTTAGTCGCTCGCTCGCCCAGTCTGGCCGCCCCCTTAGGCGACAGAACTGGACTTCATGTCCCTCCCAGTCAATGTCATACACTTCTTTCTTATCCTGGCAACATTCTAAGGTATGCCACAGCAAATAATATTTTTTTGATAGATCATTTTGTGTAGAATCATGTCATTGGTGTTTGTAGTAGGAGTATTAGATCTTGATGCTCTCGCCACAGACTCTAATGTGTCATGGGTGAAGGCGGGGGAGTTAAGGGAGGAGGGGGTGAAAGGACATGTATTTGAATAAGCTTGCTTGTTTATACAGTTCACTTTCTATTCCATGCAAATACTATAAAGGCTTGCAGTTAATATTTTACAACATTTGTCGCTTCTTTTGTATTATTACTAGTGTTTTCACTGGGTTATTTCGTTTGTTTTCCTGGCTCTTTATCTTTTTCGTGTGCATGTAAACCGTGTCATGTCGTGCTAGAGACGCGCAAACATATGTGGATAAACCAAACAGTTTATAAAATCATATTTATTGACATGAGAGTTTTAAACGTTATATTTTACTTTAAGAAAATACTAAAAGCTTAGAATTTTATAAATATGATTTTGGATTTTTATACAATTATTTATTGGGTACGTGTAGAATTTACATTATCTTGTTGATAATGTAAATTCTACAGATTTTTTGGTGGTCTTAATCCTGTTTAGCACATATTGACCACCCTCATCGGTGGGCATGTAGTCTACATGTCAAGCTCATTTAATCTATTTTGTTTGTAAGGGTGGGGTTTTAATTCCGGCCGAGTGTACTGATTGTGGTTTTCATCAATGGTTTTCCAATATACCTCCATGCAAATGTGGGTATACTGTCTATATATTCTGAACTCCTCATCCCGACCCCACTAGCTTTATTAATAGGGCATATATATATATATATATATATTTATAGCTTGGTCTGCTACTGATAAGTGGTTAAACCCTTTTAAACTATTTGAAATAACTTGAAAATTACTTTTTTAAAAACATAGACATAATTTACTTTTTAAAAAAAGGCCGTCAGTTGACAATATGTATATGTAGGTTACTTATGTTTAATAATTAGTCAGGTAATCGATAAAAACAAATATTTTAACAAATTAGTGACAATTTTACTTCAAATATATCATATATATTATCAATTCCTGGTATGCCCCAATTACACTGACTTCCTTTTGTTACTTTTAATAAACTAGAAGGCGTTTAAACCGAACGGGTAGTAATACAGGATGAAAAAAATATATATTAATAGATATTTCTAATTATTTTTAGATCCACAGTCCATTTTATTTCAAATTTTGAATAAATTAATCACATGTCTCATGTATTAGAAGCATATGACAAAATTAATATATATGTTGTACATATATATGTTTTATATTTTAAAATATATAAAATAAAAATAAATGTTATATGAAGCATGTATCTTATGTATATAAGAATACTTATTCAAATATTTCTGTAATCTAAAATTAAACTTAAAGCGGTGATGACCTCACCTAAATGTTATATCGTGTGAGTTTTGGAATTTTCAGTTAAAATTACATGTTGATTAAATTTGCCTTAATGTTAAATAATATGTGAAAACCAAACTTAGCAACGAACCCTCCGTTGAAAGATAACTAACTGCGGGTCAAGTTAATTATGATTTTTTAAATAAAATAAGCATTTAACAAACTTTTGGCACAGTATAAGAGAGTCATAGTTTACATTTTCATACAAAAACTTGACCACGTGTGAACAGTATGTTATATTATGAATATTTGTGTTATGCCACATTAGCCATGTATGCAACATTGTTCGTAACGACTCTTAACAATCATTTATTTCCAATCAAATACACGATACACAATGGAGAACAAAGCTTGTCGATTTGGCACAGATGTTGAAAAAGACCAAAGTGTCGGACTAATTGAAATGTTAAATATTCATGAAATTCGGGGTCGTTTGAATGGGACTGAATTGGAAATTCGATGACACATTACTTTGTTCAAATATTCTTGCCTAGTGCCACAATGAATACTAAAAGGCGTCATTACAAACAAATCGATTTCTACCCTGTTTATCAGCTAATTACAACATTTACATAATATATTAAACACTATCTTAGTCTTTAAATTTATGTTAGCGCCTATTGATAAATTTAGGTCGATGTGTTATGTACACACACCTTAGGCTAAAATAAAATTTCTTTTAACTAATGTAGTGTAATATTTATAATATTTTATTAGCAGGCCTATTCATTAAATTATAGTTGTTTACTCTGTGTATGTTGACAAATCTAAGTAGTTATAACTACTGTGCAAGAAATTCTTAGAGGATATATTCTAATAATAGCTTAGTTCAATATTTAACCATGTAAAATAAAATATAAGTACCCAAACGGCCAATTCCACGGTTACTGTGAATGGGCCTTTTCTTACATTTATTTTAGTAATTAATTTATTTAAACAATGTATAATAAATGTTTAAGATTATTAAAAGAAAAAGAAAAATGCTTATTTTTCAATTCATTAAAATAGTAAAAAAAATTGTTTTTTAGTTTAACAAAATATAATATTTTGTTTAGAACAATTCCTTTTAAAAATCAATTACATGTATTGAAAATGAGTGCTATAAACGGTAATTAAATCCAGAACCTTAGACTTGATCGGTCAATGATCTTTCCACTGATATACCCAGTACCATTTAATGTTAGGGTTATTACTTCAATTAGCAAATTAACCCTAATTGTACTTGAACTAATACACTTCTTGCTCTTGGATTAATATTTTCCACTTAGGGTGAAAGTAGGTAGTAATCTTGTGTTTAAATATATTCGATAGTATTTTTCACAAAAACCAAATGTTAAATTTAATTTTGACTGATTAGGTTTACTAATATAAAATATGGTTATGGATTATTAATACTAGTAGTTCTGTTAACAGTAGACCTCGCTCCCTTCATGTTCTTATCGTTACAACAGTCTTACTGGTAGTTCTGTAAACAGTAGATCCTCGCTCCCTCCATGTTATTATCGTTACTACAGTCTTACTGGTAGTTCTGTGAACAGTAGACCTCGCTCCCTCCATGTTCTTGTCGTTACTACAGTCTTACTAGTAGTTCTGTGAACAGTAGACCTCGCTCCCTCCATGTTACTATCGTTTGTCTAAAGTCTTAAGATTATATTAGAATTTGAAGTTGAAGTTGAAATATTTATAATATTTATTTATCTGTTGATTTCCTTGGTGATAAAGTTAAGACAGAAAACAAATGAGTAGCATATTATATAATACATTATATTCACAGAGAGTATGGAAATTATTCTTCACGTAATTTAGAAAACATAATTCTTGCAATATTTGTAATCGTTAAAAAACAGTATATATGTCGTTTGGCCTAGGCTCAAAGAATATTCCTGAGAAATTTGGTTAAAATTGGTTCCCGCATTTGTCAGTGATCATGGAACAAACAGATATACAGCCATACTAAACACCAAACGGTTGAATTAAAACTGGACCTTTTCAATCTGATTGGTCAATTAAAGAAAGTATTAAATTATTAGATCCGTTTGATAACCCTGTTTATTGATAATATAATATTTCCAAATAGGTTGACATTATAGAATTTTAGCCAATGTTTGCAATAAATAACCTTCTACCTATCACATACTTACACTCCTACCGTAGAGGGGGTATAATTTTTCTATGATAAATGACTCATTTTATTTACATCCGACTGTCCGAAATATACTCATGCCATCACGTTCTGCCTAACATGGTTTGTTTTACTCGCGTAGTAATTACATTACATGCTAGTTACTGCATTAAAGGCTGTATATGTAGTTGATGCATTAATTTATTGATGGCAAGGAGGGGTGGTAGGAGGCTGTTATTTTATCCCTAACCCCTAACAAACTATCTAGATTGAAAATGAATAATTCATTAAGTGTTTCGCAGTGACGGAAATGGTTGTCAATGGAGAGAGTCAACCTTTTTTTATATATAAATAAAGCTTCTGACTGCATGTAGTGCCCCCGTTACTGCAGTCGGATATCTATATCTATCCATCTATCTTCACTCAACGTAGGTTGCATCGAGTTGTTTCCATGTTGTCAACATGTGATGTCCGACATACTTGCTCTGTCAAATTACCAGATGGTGTAAGCTCACTTGCCATGAAATGGGTTGAATTCTCTCTATATGGTTATCGTTATTATTATGTGTGATTGTAGGAAGCTGTACATGTGCGTGAGAACAAGCTGTTATGTATAATAAAGTAATATAATCAGCTACATACAGTCTAATTTTTGTGGGAAGGGACTTTTAGAAAATACAAACAAACTTTTTGGGACAAAAATTGGAAACGTTTTACTATTTTAAACGGTGTTATATTAAAGGTATTGATAGTTTTATATCAAAAGGGACAGCTGCGGATCACATGACCTGACGAATTAATACGTAAAAGTAGATACAATTAATTTTATAGTTGTCAGATAAGGCTCTTTCTATGAAAATATGAATTTAGAATTAAGAGAAGGATTTTGTTTAGATAAAATGTTGATTTGGGAACTTGAAGTAAAAAACTTCAACGAAAATTGATCATTATGATAAATAAATAATAGTATGACACAATTGCACTAACTTTCTCATAATGTGTATTAGAGCTTCGAAGAAAATATTCAAAAATAGGTGATCAGAAGCTACCTATGTATAAGTTTCACTCATTAAAAAATACATCATCTTGATAGTCATGGTAAATACTCTTTATTTATATAATTTAAACCAAATTGTTCAAATATATTAAGAAAATTTCAAATTAAAAAAAATTAATTATATGTAAAAAAAAACCAAAAGTATTAGTAATTTGTAAAAATAAGAAATAATAAACTATTTCCAGATACCCATTTCGAATTCAATCTTTAAGGCCAATTTTGAAAAATTTCATATTTGATATTTGTTTTCTTAAGTAAACTAATCTTAAATTAATTTATTTGAGAAAAATAAAGATACATTAGACATTATAATATAAAAGACCTATGTCTATTTTGAACAAAATGGGTAAATATATTTTCAAAAATATTCAAAATTTACAAAAATCCTTCTTCTGTAAACTGCTATTCGAAAATCAAAGTACACAGTATTAATTATTAGAAGCTCAACCGCTCCCTAGATATCCATTTTAAACAAAATCCAAAATTATTAAAGCCATTTTTAAAACATTTCAAATTTTCAAGAAATCCGTCTTTTGTAAACCACCCTTAAAGGAGTTTTTACTCAAAAAACAAAAACGCAGTGCAATTTTTCATGACAAACATCTCAATTTACCCATTTGGAGCTAAATTGTTAGGTCCATAATACAATTTTCAAGTTTTTGAAAAATTAAGCATCAGTAAACTAACTATATGAGCTTTTACCCCGAAAACAATTATACATTATTATGAATTTTTTCATACTATGAATTCTAAAGATATACAGTTTCAACCAAATCGTTAAAGCTATTTTCTAAATATTTCGAA
The DNA here is from genome assembly GCA_902151455.1 of Timema bartmani. Lineage (NCBI taxonomy): Eukaryota > Metazoa > Arthropoda > Insecta > Phasmatodea > Timematidae > Timema > Timema bartmani. The sequence continues at coordinate 182,954 of CABFWB010000595.1, read as the reverse complement.
TTTTCAAAAATGTCCCATCAATGAATTTTTTCCCGAAAACCAATTATATAGATTTACTCGTAATTGGCATGTCAAATAAATCCTAGATATAAATTTTAACTAAATCGTAAGAGCCATTTTAGAAAAATGTATAGTAAAAATAATCACTACCCTTAATCGAAGGAGTTAGGGTGAGAAAGTAATGTTGTGGTATTGTCCTGTAAAATCTAAACATCATGTGTGAATAAAATCTATAAAACCATTTTGGATCCGTGGCCAGGGACAGACTGACGGATGGACAGACAGAATTGTAAAATCCACTTTTTTGTATGGTCAAGGTTCAAATTACATTCATGATTACAATATTTCCTCTTGATATGAGAAAGCAAAATAACCACATAAACGTGTTGTGGATCTCAGAACACTAGTATAGATTAAGAGTAAACATTCCAACTGTCCACATGTATGTTTGTCAATAATTCCACCTCTCTATCCCTGACAGTAGATTTGAAACGGTTAAATGGATTTTGTTTATGCTTTATAGCTATACGTTATAAGACAATATCTTTTGCTTTTTTTTATCTTGATTCTATATAGCCTTCAAATTAATAGTAATTTACAAATGATTTATTTTTTAGTTAGTAATGTTTCGAAAATGCCTCTAAAGATTTTGTTTAAAATTGATATCTAGCAAGTGTTTGACCACTCAATTAACATTGTATACTTGGTTTTCGGGTAAAAATTCATTAAGTTTTAATGATAAATGATCGTCGAGAATTCAATATATTTTGAAAATGGTTTCAACAATCTAGTTTAAAATGTATATCTAGAGAGAGTTTACATGACAAATAAAACGGTATACATGTTTTTTTTGGAGAAAATTCGTTTAGTGGTAGTTTACTTATACATTTTTTTAAATTTGAATGTTTATAAAAATTGTTGTGTTGATTTGTTTTAAATGGGTATTTAATAAGTTTTTACATTATAAATGACTATATACATTTCGTTTTTTTTAAGAAAATTCAAATATGGTAGTTTGCATATGACTGATTTTTGTATAATTTAGATATTTTTTCAAACAACTATAATGTTTTGTTCAAAATTGGTATTGGGGGAATATTCACCATGAAATATTACAATAAATGTTAATTTTACAAGAGCAAATTAATTTAATTTTAGTTTACTTAAAAAAATTGTAGAAAATTTGAAATTTTTCAAAATGGGTCTTAAAGTTTGAGTTCAAAATCGATATCTATCTGGGAATAGTTTTTCATGATAAGAATACCTTTCTATTTTAACAAATTAAAAATAATTTTAGGGTAGTTAAACAATAACTTATTTTTGAAAATTATAAATTTGTTAAAAATATGTGAACAATCTGGTTTAAAATTGATTTATAAAGTCTGCTCACTGTGGTTAACAAGGCTTTGTGCTTGTTTTATGAGGAAAACTTAATTAAGAGTTGTTTACTGAAAAATTATTTATTAATGTTTGTTTTTCTAAGCTATAATACACAATATAAGTTTTGTGGTATTGTGTCATACCATTTATTTTCTTAAAATAACCATTCATATTATATCTTCATATTACTTTCAAACCAACTTAATATAGTACAAGACGTATAATATTATACTCCCGGAACTAACGACTGGGTATTTACTAATTGGAGAGCAGGACGAACCCTTCCTTGTACAAATAGTAGATATCTTGGTTAACACCTTCCAACTCTGAAACAAGATATTTTACCAAATTGTTGTTGACCACTCTAACCACTCGGCCAAGGGTACGGGCAAGTCGTAATATTAAAGATAGCATAACTTCACTCACAACTTTAATCTAGGATCACCAAATTAACACAAACATTAAACTTCAACCCGAGTCTACTCACAAGAAGTTAAGTTTTACAGTCATTATCTGAGTCTAAAAAGTATATCTCCACCTCAGCAGTTTACCTCTCTAACTGTTGAGGGAAAAGGACTGGGATAGAAAAGTTTTAACTCGTATTATAATGAAATGAGAGAATGTATGTTTAAAAATATGACAAATTTAACTATTCACTACTTGATATGGTAGTCGACTGTTCTAAAGTGTCACTCTCTGAAAATGTTGGACTTCTTGTGAAGCGAGGACCGGGGTTCGAATCCGTATTGAATGTACTAGGGGTGATTTTACTAAATTGATTTCCACTATCACTATGTGGGAACTCTTCCAATAAATTCAACCTTCCTCGTACTTAATACATTTTCATAAATAGTACATATGCAGAGAATCTAAATGGTTAGGTAAGATATCATGCTAAAATATATAATTTAGATTTCAGGTGCAGTGGAAATACTTCCACATACTCTCAAATGAAAATTATTTTAAAATATACCAAACTATTTTTAGTTTTTTTTTCTGTCCGCAGAGCGTTTATTAATCTGTTTGCTTTAAATATAAAATTATATATAATATATTCCAATTAAATATCTTAAAAACCAAAGAAAATCACGTAAAGAACACGATGGTTTGATTTGTGTAGATTGTTATAATATATTTGGATAGTAATTTATATTATTTAACACAAAAGAAGATTCAGCTACTATTTAATAATGTTATTTATGTATTAAAGATGAAGATAAGTTCTTAAAATAAGACAAAATTTAGATAATAAAAACAACATAACTCTACTGAATGTGACCTAATGTGCACAATTATTGTATTTCCATTTGATCAGTGCTGCCATCTTTTAGAGAAATTTTAAGCCGTATTACCAAGAACAATCTTTTTCCAAATTAAAAAAAATTCAGAATTGAAAGGGGCAGCTAGATGTTAGATTGAAATAACCAAATATGCTTTCTATCGAATTCAATTATATAAAATAGCATGTTTATATTATATGCTTGAACGTAAGTTTTTTTGTACTAAATGTGATATAATATTTTTATCACTATAATATTTATTTTATTTATTTTTATTCTGATCCCGTTTATTTGTCAAACTAAGGTTAGTAAATTAGTTGGAATAAATTAATGTTAGTAACAAGCACACCACTGAACAGAGATTAAATTAGCGTGATTAAAACATTCCTTAACAGCAAGCCGTCAACGTCATCCAGAGTTATAGTTTATGTTTTGTGTTATGTTTTTTATTATCTTCTTTCTTACTCTCACAGCAAAGTAACATTTTGTCAATACATTTAACTATAACATGTGCCATTAATTATTATACACAAATGTTTTAACATTTGAATTGAGTGTATTTTGAACACGGTTCTGAAAATATACTTAAAATAATCTTTCTAAGAAATATTGCATGTTTATTTAAAACATTAAGACTAAGCAAAGAATAAAAATCGATACTTTAATTTTACTACTTGATTTAAATCAACTAATTTACAACCATGGGGTTGTTAAATTTACATAGTTAGATGATTCTAATTCGGGAATTTGAGGTTCTTCTCTCCAACCGGGTGCATTTAAGTAGATTTTTCACACACAGTTTATTCCAGTTATAGTAAGATTAGTTTTGGTGGATTAAATTAAAATTTCTCATATTTTGTGCTCTTAGGTTATTCGTTTTCTAATATCTCATCCTAATACATAGTCATGAACAATGCTGTGAAATAAAATTTACAATTAAAGAAAAATATTAAATTATCATCCATGTATTTAAATTTAAAAAAAATTAAACACAAATATTTAACCAAACACTTGTTTGGTTACTAACAATTTTGTTCTAGTATAATGCTTAATAATAATATACACAAAAATGTCAATATTTCCAACACCTCAATAATTAATACTAGTTGCATTTTTCAAAGCAAGCATTTGAAACACATTTATGAAATAGAACGAACCAAGAATATAACCCCTTTATCATCATAATTAGAACTACCCAAGAATATCGATTCTTTCAGAAAAGATGTTGCCAGTTATATTTTATTTTAATTAGTTGACAAATATTGACAAAATGTTAGGGAAAGCTAAAAAATATTTAGAAATACCTAGTTTTATGAATAAATAATAATTTAAAATTATTATTTAATATCCAAATACACAAATTACAAAAATAGATGTTCATAATAGATTTGATATATACGTTTGGAAGCTAGGAGATTACCGGTAAAATATTATTTAAAGATTATAAAATTGGAAATTTTCTATATAATTACACAAATACGCTATTTAGAAATTGAAAATATATATGTAACTCAACATTCAAGAAAGTGAGAGCTATTTTGAAAATATATCTAAATATTCACAAAAATTTCACTAGACAAAGTAAACATATCAAAGAATATTGAAAAGTACATCCACTTTTTTTCCCCGAAGCTTATTTAAAAACTTTAAGATGCGGAATAGCCGTGTTACAAAGCTCTTTAGAGAAACTTTATTCCGAGTTAAGATTACTGGATACAACTTTGAAGATGAAACGCGAGAAAAATAAAGAAACAAGAATAATAAAATACTTAAATATGTTTTTAAAAAACATTTGTTTGAAAAAAAAATTGCTGGAAATCTCATCAGATTTCTTTTTAGCATTTCAAACATTCCGGCTAAACATGTATAACATTGCATTCTACAAAGAATATATTCAGTGTGTTCTAACGTTATAAGTAATGATTGTAGCAGAATGTATTATTTATTATATAAAACTGGTTTAAAGTGGTTATTTATACTTCAAGAAACCTAATATTATTGTACAAATAGATTTTAAAATACAGGAAATAGCATGTAGGAGCTGTGGAATAAAGTACATTTATTGACAAAACCTTTTATAAACAAAACTCAGCTCAATCTTTCATGTTTGGAAGAAATCGCATCTCCCGGCAAACCAGACTATATGGATTTAATGACTTAACTCACATGCCAACTTATGTGGGTTTTTTTATACAGTAAAATATATATTTTAACCAGGATTATTTTCTTTAAAACCAATCCTTGGATTTGATTGTGTAATTTGTAGATAAAACATATTAAGATGTGTAGCACCCAAAAAATGTGTTTGAAACAAAAAACTTGGTCATGTGTCCATCTAGTTAATTTAATAAAAATTTAACAGTTTATTGATACTTATTAAATTATAAATTTTAAACCAGAAAAAAATTTCCTCTGTATTAGTTTTGTATAAAATTACCTTTACGAAAAACTTACATCGTTTTACTGTATTCAAACAAAGTTGATAAAACTTTCCTCATTAAAAATTAATTTGTTAGATTAGTAAAGACAAAAGTCTAACATTATATCAAAGGAATTTTAAAGTAATTAACAAAGTAGGCATATAATATTAAAAGAAGTTTCGTGAAAAGGTGATATGTACGTTTTTTATTATTATAGCTTATATTACATTTAAAATTGTAACTTAATTATATTTATGCTATATACTGTTATAAAATGGTTATAAAAATTATCTTTGAGAGCATAACATATTTATTCGACATCTGAAATTAATTTTCAGTTCAGTAAAATATTTAAATAGTTTGACTATATATAACAATAGTGTTACACGTTTATTCAATTAATGTTTTTAGTTTCTAAATGATTAAATAAGTTTTATAAATTTGCATGAACATCTTTGTTTTGACAAACTGCCTAGTAAAATAATAAAATCACAGTTTTTCCCCACTTTTTTCTAAACATCTCAATATACTTTAAAATATTTTGATAGAAATGTGTAGGAATTAAATTACTAACAATTATCTGCCTTTTTTTTAAATAATTCCGGACATTATTTTAAAAAGTGCATGATTTTTAATCACTAGTTTAACATATCAACTTCTACAAATTGTTTAATTAAAGAGAAACATAAAAGAAAGATCGATAGTGAACCAACAATAAAAAAAATTACAAAGTGTAAGAAAAAAATTATAGGCACTGTATCCCAGTCTCAATTTAAGGTTGATTTAGGTTGAAATTACGCAAAACCCTTTTTATAATAGCAAGAAATGCATTTATTTACAAAAAAATATATATATAAATAATTTTAAGAAATCCATCAATTTAGCCCATTCCCGCCTTTATTATTTCCTTAAAATATTGCATAAATAAAATTATATATAAAAATAAAATTAACTCCATTAGAATAAAAGTGATTTAAATAAAAGCATATAATATGCTTGATTTCAATTTACCTTATCATGTGTCAAAGTTATTTAAATATAAATATATAAATAATTTAAATGTAGTTTGTTTTACTTAGCATATTACTACCGATTTGGGCCTAAGCGCATTCAATCACGTTTATACATTAGGGATGAATATTTAAGAATCTAAGGTAATGTATCCATATTAGCTTGAAGAGATTTGAAAAATTTAAATGGGTTAGTTCTTGTAATGTTACCATCCTCTTTTTCGTAAATAAAGTTGCCCTTTTTATAAAAATAACTACCCTTTTCATCTATATTTATTAGATTTAGTCGTCAAAAAACCCTTGTGATATACGTCCATATATACTAAGGGGGCTTGACAAAAAAAATGTGTCCATACAACATTATATTCCCCATCAACTTTTGTTATAATTTCTAAACACAAAATTATGAAGATTATCATTATTTTTATTACTCGCCAGCAAAAGTACCTTACTTTGCCTAAGGTAAACCACGCATTGCAGTGCGTGATTACCTCAGGCAAACGCATTTATTAGCATCAAACAGATACTACTACTACTACTACTACTACTACTANTAATAATAATAGCCTTTATTTATCTGGCGAAATTAAGGCGTTAGCCTTCTCTTCCACTTAACCAGTGTTTAATATAACATACACGATTACACTTATTATAATACAAACTAATTTTAATAAGGGAATATTCAAATAAGTAGAAAAACATTCGCACGCTCATTCATACACTCATTTAAAGTTCAAGTAGTTTCAAGAACTCAGTTTAGCTTTTTAGACAAGATAAATTGCTTTACCGCACACTTGAAGGTGAGTCTAGATGTTAGGTGACGAGTAGTTATATAGTTTGTTCCAAGCCTTGGATGCCAGGGCAGTAAAAGAACGAGCATATATTTGAGAACTATGTATGGGAATAGACATCTGTAGGGTGGATTCTGATCTAGCAGCACGGGCGTGTTTATCTTTCAGAAATAAGAACCGTGAGGAGAGGTATTGAGGCTGAGATATTGATAATATTTTGTGAAGCAATACTAATAAGTGTAGCCTTCGCCTTTCATTTATTCTTAACCAATCCAGTTTATTAAAATACTTAGAACTATGGTCATGCCGTTTTAGGTTGAATATGTATCGAAAACATGTGTTTTGTAGTCGTTCTGCTAGATCGTTTCTTAAGTCATTGTATACTACGTCGCAGTAGTCAAAGTGTGGCATTATTAAGCTCTGGACAAGGATAATTCGTACATTTTCTGAGAGGAAATTCTTCACCCTTCTCAGCGAATGTAAGCAGGCATACACTTTCTTGCAAATCGAAGTTACCTGATCTGTCCAATTAATATTTTCATCAATAATCACACCAAGGCTTTTAGTCATTGTTGTCAGTTGTACTTTGGCTACTCCCAATCGTATGTCAGTCAGCAGGGAGCGGTCTACATTCAGTAGTAGTCTTCTTGTTCCTATAAGAATGGCTTGAGTTTTATCAGGATTCAATTTAAGTTAATTGTTTTCAGACCAAGCATTTATTGCAGCTAGGTCAATATTTATTCGTTGTATGGCTGTATTTATTGAAGAACGGTCAGTGGAAATATATATATACTTGAAGATCGTCTGCATACATGTGATATTTACAGTATGACATTGAAAAATTGATATTGTTCACACAAAGAGAAAAGAGCAATGGCCCTAAAACCGAGCCCTGTGGGACACCAGCCTCAACTGGGCACCACGTTGAGATCGTGTTGCCTATCATAACACTTTATACTGCCTGGAGAGAAATTAAATAATACATACAATTTTGATAACAGAATATTAAAATCCACAGTATTAAAAGCTTTTGAAAAATCTAATAATATAAGAAGTGTTAACTCGAACCTATCCATGACTAGTATAATGTCGTCTGTGACATTTATCAACGCGGTACATGTACTATGATGTGACCTGAATCCTGATTGATGGGCAGTTAACAAATTGTGTTTGTTAATTTGTCGGTAAATTGGTTGATGCAATAGGAATTCTAGTGCCTTAGAAAGGGACGGAAGTATACTTATATATCTAGAGTCATGTAAATCTTTTGCTAGTCCTTTTACAGGTACTGGCGTAGTAAGTGAAAGTTTCCACAGTGAGGAATACTGTTCGGTCATAAGTGAGAGGTTCAATAGGTCAGTTATTGTTGATATAACATGTCTTAAAATTGTTTGTATTATCAATATTGACATTTTGTATATACTCTGTGCTTTCGATTTTATTCTCATTATTGATTTGTATACCTCACGATGAGTCAAATGTGCAAATTAAAAATTATTGTCATCATTATAGTAATTATTATAATTACTTGCATTGGAGGCATAAATGTCGTTTATAGTTTGTATTCTAGCTATCTTGTTAGTTAAATCAGGAATGTGAAGAAACTCTTCATTGAGTTTATTGGGACTGATGTGAATATGATTGCTTTTGGGTAGTGTGTGTCCCACTTCCATCCTCCACAGTTCCCTCCATAGTCTTTTGGGTGATGGGCTAGCATTTGAGAGTGAAAGGGAAAAGACCAGTTTAGCTTTCCTAACGGCCTGGGTACATTTATTACGCAGACGTTTATCCTCCTCAAAATTTATGTTGTCTGTAAGTGGCTTGATTTTCGATCCTCGTTTAAATTTCGCATATGCTTGGTCACGTCTCCTCAACAATAACCTAATGTCTTTAGTCATCCAAGGCACAGGCAGTCTACTAACACGTCGAGTTTTTACCGGTGCATGTTTATCGTACAAGTCAAGGATCATATTATTAAAAAGACCTGTCATCAATGTTTAATCTAGTGTTGACCAGGTACCAGGGCATGGATTGAGCGTCAGCATTCAGTTTGTTTGTATCAATGGATTTAATGTCACGAATTGTAATGACCTTAGTTAGGTACGATTTTAGCCATACGCATTGAGTAGGATAGGTAAACAAGATCATGATGCGAGATTCCGGGGACCGTGATTTGTCTCGAAGTGATCACTTTATTAGAGTTTGAAGTATATATGTGATCAATCCACGTATGCGAGGTTGCGGTGTGATGTGTTGCGTCTAAGTGACATGGCGTCATATTGTATGAAGAAATTAGTGTCAGTAATTGCGAGGTTTCATTGTTGCTATTAAGTATTTCCACATTAAAATCACCCATTACAATTTATGTTCATATTTGTGCATCTGCTCGGTAAAGGCAGTCTCAAAGGTAGTAAATTGATCAACCCAAGGTGGCCGGTACACTACAGATAACATAAGCCTTTATTATTGTGAATTGATTATTTCAACAATAATATATTCAGGTTGCGCTGAGTACGGACTCTGTGATTCAGATAGTACTTTATATTTAATATCATCTTTGATGTACATACACACACCTCCACCTAGATTCATGGTTCTGTCATTTCTAACGAGTTGATAGTTGGGCTATCTCACCTTTCTAAAATATTATTCTTACACATACAAAAATATAAAAATAATAAAAACTACCATTACCCGAGATCTTGAGACTAGAGTTGAGCTTGTTAGCACACATACACATCCCCATACACGCATTTTAGAACGTAGTAAATTAATAACAATAATTAACACACATAATGAAAACAGATGAAGCTATGAAAAGAAAAATTACGAAATTGATTTTTGAACTTAGTAAATTAATAATAATGAGTAAAACACAACAATGAATAAAGTACCACACTAAAAACAAATAAAAATGACGAAAGCTACGAAATTAAAAAAGGATTTTTTTTAAAAAAGAAAGAAGTAATCAAATGTATTTCCAGATTATTCACTGTGCCATGGGTAGCTCTTCCATGCAGTTTATGTGCAACTTGCGCATTTCACTCTTGACAACAATGCGTCCATCTAAAGTTCATACGTTTTTCAAACCAAATTTCTGTAAAGCTGCTTGTAGTAAGATCATACGCTCAGCAGTAAGGTCTTCCCTTACATTTATTCCTGACCCAGCAAGCTGTCGTTTCACACGGAAGACCTCCCTTCATTTCCTGTATGAAACAAACTTCACAATGATAGGCCTGGGTTTGCTTCCTGAAATTTTGCCTACTCGGTGACTACGTTCGATGTCATCAACAGTCACATGCAGTAGATTGAGTTTATTCTTAATCACATCCAGCACCAAAGAGTCCGTGTTCTCTGAGTTGTTTTAAGCAATACCCAAAAAATCTCAAGTTGGATCGTCTTTGGTATTGTTCCGATTCGTCTTTCGAAAAGACAAGTTCACGCTTTAGCTGATCAAGATCAGCATCTCGTTTCTTAATATATTCTCTCAGCTTCTTGATTTCATCCATGTTAAAATCAAGTATATCTTTCAGTTCTTTCACTACTGCACGGGTCACCGATTCAGTGATAGTAGCCACTAGATTATTTAATACAGCTTTCGATTGTAGCGCTTCCTTGACCCGCACTAAGCTAGAAAGTTCGATGCTGTCAAAACTTGTCTTCTTGGCCATGTTGTATCGGCGAACAAAGCAAAATGTATTCAATTAGTTCTTCAATAGTAAACAAAGACGCGTTCACAAACAGAAAAAAAAAATCAAATTTAGAATTTATTATATTAGACTTTAAGTGTGTTTAGGGTATTAAAGTGCACTCAGTGCCTGGTTTAATAAAGATTAATAGCACAAGCGAAAGGGGACTGGTTACTCAAAATCCGCCATTTTGATGTACAAGGACAGAAAAAAATTAATTTTATTTATTGAAACCCAGTTTTTTTGTAAATTTAAAAACTCTAATCGAAAATTTAAAATTTCAGCTTTGAGGTACACATGTTTGTGCCAAAGGGATTATATTTTTTAACATTTCACACCTCTACGTGAGATAATTATCGCGCAATGCTCATGAAAGACAAACCCGTCACGTTATTAAAATAGAAAGTAATTGAAATAGTCCAATTAAAAAATCCCTTTACACTTACTGGTGATTAAATAAAAAAAAATTCTAAGGACGAATTTATTAAATACTTCACTCGAGGATATTTTTTTTAAACGATCCTGCAGCGTAAAACTTTATTCCTCGTTGATAAATCTTTCCTCTTTAAATATAAACTAGATGAAATATTTTATGTTTGTGTGAGAAATGTAGTTTATGTACCACGGATTAATCAATGGGACAAACATTGAAAGTCTGGAACAGCTTTCAGTGACATTGATTCCTAATTGGTTCCAAGGGAGCCAATAACGCTCTTCCAGAGCAGACTGGGCTGATTTCAACCTGCACTTGATCCTTCGATGTCGAGACTCACAATGTTGATGACATCACTGGATCAAAAGAAACGACGGGGAAACGAATTAAATGTTAAAACAAACAAAACATACTTTGGTATCTAATAGTTAAAGGAAAGAAAGTTTGTATATTTTAAAGATACATGAGAATTATATTTAATAATTATAAAAATAACTCAAAACTAATTTATTTTTTATCTTTATAACATATTTTATTACGAAATTTAAATACAAATGAGAATTTTTAAATCCTTAAATATTACGATAAAATGGAGGAATAAGGAATATACTATTTTAGAAGAAATGCATTTGCATTTTCGTGGAGAAAGATTGGTAAAACATTTAGGGAAAACCCACCCTCAGTCTTCCCAGAGGGATATGAACCCTGACCTTCCCATCACTGGAAAACCATAATAAATTAGATTTAAATGTATGCCATGTACCCAGTGTTGCGGGTAAATGAGAATAAAGTAAATTTGTTTTGTTCAGAAAATTATCATCGCTCACGAAACGAATTTTTTGAAAAAGGTTATTTCTATCTATTTTAATAAAATGAAGAATCTTTCTGTATGCCATGAGTTTTGCACGATGTTGAATTTTTTGAAAAAGGTTATTTCTATCTATATTAATAAAATGAAGAATCTTTCTGTATGCCATGAATTTTGCACGATGTATGCTGCAAACAAGAAATATGAAATTAAAAAATTATTATACCCTGTGCACGAACATGTGAACCTCTAACCCGGAATTTTAAAATTTTAATTTGATTGTTTAAATTAGTTAAAAACCGAATATATCAAGGTATAGCTTATCAGCATCATGACATAGATTTCATAATGCATTTAATATAGTTGTGCAATACGTGTTATGATAGACCTTGTGCACGAACTTGTGCACCTAGAAGGCCAAATTTTAAATTTTGTTTTATATTTACTTTTTATACTAATTAGTCTTTTTACCCATTTTACCCTAGTTATCCCCCTCAACTTTTTAATCCTTTTAATATAGTTTACACTTTTTTACCCTTTTTAACCTCGTTTAAAAAATCATATTTTATATTTACCTTTAACTCTTTTCACCCTTCATCCCCTTTTTTGCATATTTTTTGATCGTTATACCCTAAAATATTTATCTGGGGCTAAGCCGAGTAATTAATGCAAAAAGGTGTAAAAAATGTAAGAGGGGGGAAAAAGGCCAACAAGAGTTAAGAGAATAAAAAGTGGGAATAAATTTAATCAAAAAGGATAATTAGACCAAAAGGGTCAAAATTGCAAAAATGTCAAAAAGGACCAAAATGGGGAAAATTTCAAAAGAGCAAAAAGTGAACTATAGAACAAAGCTAGTAAAATGTGAAAAAAGGCTAAAAATGGTAATAATGGTATAAAGGGCATAAAATGAATCTAATAAAAATAAAAATGGTATAACGGTTAAAAGGGTTAGAAGAGTTCAAATAAATAAAAATAATAAAAATAGTAAAAAGTGGTAAAAGGGGTAAAAGGATCATTAATGATAAAAAATAGTAGAAAGGTTAATGCGATAAAAAGGGTAATAACTAAAAAGTAAACGGGCTGGAAAAGGTAAAATGGGCTAAAAGGAAAAAAGAGGTATACAGGATAAGAAAGATAGTCTGAGTAAAAAGGTTAAACGGGGTAAATGTGGTAAAAATATGCTAAAATTCTTTTGATTGGATTTAATTACAAACCTTTTTACACTTTTTTTTTAACTAGCCTAAATTACCGATTTTGCCCTTTTCATCATTTTATTCCTTTTTACACTTTTTACACATTTTACGTACCATTTCTACATTCTTTTTCAAATGTTTTTTGTTAAGCTTTACTTTTTTGTGTTCTTTTTCTCTCTTTCTCTTTATACAACTTTTTAATCTTTTTACTCTATAATATTTTTCCCGGGCAGCGCCGGGTATTTCAATGCTAGTGTGATAGTTTTGTTAAGTTAGAAATAACGAAGGAAACGCTTCTTAATTTAATTCATCCTTTGTTTAATATTATGTACTAGTTTTACTATTTTATAGTTAAATGAAAATAATTCTTGATTTCACAACTTTAGGACCTATAAGTAGCTATATTTATTGCATACAAATTTTGATTTCAAGCAAATGTCTTCAAATTTGTATTAGATGTAGAATTTTACTCTTCTATCTAATTTCTCAATTACCATAGCATTTGAAGATTTCGAAAAATTTAACGTTCTCTTTCTAATAATAACATTATAGGTTTAATAAAATCCTAGACTTGCGGATGATTGAACGCCATTCGTCTCTAAGATGATAATGTAATCGAATAAAGCACCACTTCGATATACAAAAGGCAAGGCCAAACCACATTTTCTCTACGTGTGCTAATGTGAACACAATCTGTTCACAAAAATAAATAACAGTTCAAACAAACAAACGTTGTTAGGTAGTACATTCCATTAAGAAAGGAGAGGGGAATGGATGGGGGTAATGTACTACAAAAAAAGGGGGCTAAGCATTGTTCGTTCAAGGTCATTCAATTGCTTGGAGATTGACATTTCAAACCACTTTGGTGTTGATTAAATAACCTGATTTTCTTAACTCCAATTTTCATATAAAGGACATTTTAAAAATATAAACGCATTCTTTGCGTGAAAATTTGGTAGTATTTTACTATTTTATTATTGTTGTTTTATAGGTATTGATAATATTGATCGAAAGTGACGGTTGAATATCGCATGATCTGACGTATATGAACACGTGAATCTAGATCGAGTAATTTTTCAAACTGTCTGATAAGAGCTTTCTTATGCAAATTAGACTAAACAAAGCCAAAAAAATGTGTGCTTAGTTTGAAATATTTTACCATAGTATATACACCTGACTTAAACCTCAAATGGCGAGTGGGGTTAAAAAGTGTTAAACTGACCATGTAACTAATTGATAGTCCTAAAATTACAATAACAATAACTCTTTTGATATTTGAAGCACAAATTACTGGTGAACAGTAATGTTTGACACTAACAATAATAATTATATTCATGTCAAACATTAATGATAATTATTATTATTATTTCTCAAACAAATATAGTTCATAGTGTTATTTTACATGACATGTGCACAAACTAGACTTGAAAGGCAATGTAGGTGTATATTATATCATATTTACAGAATTCAAGGGAGCGAATAACGAAGATTCAATTTCCTCCGACAACAGCTCTAAACTAAGTTTTATTTCTAAAATTTGCGGTACGTCACTCAAAATCCCAACGCGTATGAACTTTTTTTTTTTTTAGGAAAGCCCCCCTCCCAGGTCTACCAACCTTCGTCGGGGAACTACTTAGAAGTTCCGTCGTTTTCTTTTGTACGTAGACGTGTGTTCAGCAAAATTGGATTGTTTTGTTTGATATGATACAAGGGTAGGAGGAAATGTTTCTGACATATTTACCAATTTACTTTACAAATATTCACGAGCTTGGTATTCTTATTGTGAGTTGATAAGAGTTTTTGGAGTACTGACGTTTGAAGAGGGCCTCAGTTCCCTTTCAAGATTGTGGAATACAGTAACCACCTACAAGTCTTATCACTAACAACAAAAAACTGACCTGTTTCGGTGGTGGCCGCATGTTCTAAGGCATCACTCTCGTGTTAGATTAGACTGCCGATGACAGGCAGATCGGGGTTCGAATCCAAAGTCAGGTGTACTGAGTGTGGCTATTTTCCCAAATGGGTTTCCACCCTTTTTCTCTGTACGAAAATGTTGGTACATTTCATCTAATTTTGGCCTTTCTCATTCTTAACTTATTAGCGTAATTAGTGCAGATGCATACAGCCTGAACAGATGAGGTTCTAAAAAAACTAAAAATTGAAACTAACCATTGGAAGGCCTATAGTATTGTAAAATTCATAATACTGGTTTGAACTACAAATGAATTATTTGTGGAGCAGCCAACTATTTATTCGTATTTTACAATCTAATAAAATATATTTGAGCATCCCAATGAGCTATTTTATTTCCCTGACTTCTTCCTTTCAGACAAAAATAAATTTGAATTTTACAAATGTTTTTAAATTTTCCTGGCGCGTACCAGCCCTGACATTTTTATCACTAACGTTTATTTTTGTGACAAACAGATATTTAAATACCAACATGACACTAAAAAAAACTGGAATATCTGTTTGTGTAAAATATAATTCAATTAAAAAAGTAGTTTACCTGCTTCGGTGGCCACATGGTCTAAGGCATCACTCTCGCATTCGACAAAACTACTAATTCAAATCACGGTCGGGTATAATGAGGATTTTTTCCCTAAATTATATTTTAACCCTCCCTTCACGCAAATGCGTTATAGTTCCTATATATTCAACCTTCCTCATCCACGACACATTAGGGCAATTAGTACATATACATATAGCCTGAACAGATAGTAAGACGTGGTGCAAAGAAAGTTTTATTCTTGTAAGCTAAGCATATTATTATAGTGTTTAATACTAATATTGCTATTATTGTTTTCTCATGGGTAAATGTATTAAAAAGGTAAATTTTTAATCTTAATTTCTCCAAGTCGAATAATATTTTGAATATATTATCATGATCTCAAGTTATCAGATAACACCGTATATTGCTTATATAGAAGCAGTATCAATAAAATTATAGTTATTTTTATCAACCCATAACTATGAGTGGAAATATTGTTTCATTTATTGGTCATGGTAAATTTAAGTTAAAGTTTCTTACGTTAATTTACCAACCTAAATCGTTTAATTTAAACCTCTTATGTATAGGTTTTTAGCAAAAATCGAAACGTTTCACCCAAAATTAAAGATCTTATCTCTAGCCCATACACTTTAATACAGAGTTTATTAAATTTCATTAATATAATAATTGGTAAAGCTAAGGAGGGTAGCCTAAAAGAAATACACTTCAATCAACTTAGAGAGTGGATTGGAGAATTATAATGATAAGTCAAACATGGTATACCACCCCACAGTGCTATCTTCCGAGATTAAAACCTTAACCACCATATCACCACTAATCAACCTATGAGACAGGCACGCTATACAGTGTGACCCCCCACAGGCAGGGGTACACTATATAAGTATTCATTCAATAAATGCTATCTGATAGTAAAAAAGCAATGAATAAGCTACCCATAAGGATGGTCTCGATGTATAATGCGTCAGGCGATCGATAGATGATGGTGAAGGAGGTCACGTGCTCCAGAGGGTGTTTTTTTCCCATGTAATTTTATCTTCCCGCCAAACGCTATTTTTCTATTTTTAGTACCGTGTTTTACTATCCTTTTGGACTATGCCCATATATACTAATTAGGCTAGAGCGTTAGAGATTAATAAGAATGAGTTTTGATGGATTCATTTGCGTGGAGGGAGAGTGGAAAACAATTTAAGGAAAACCACCCTCAGTACACCCGACTGAGACTAAAACCCCGATCTTCCCGTCATCGTCAATCTAATCTATTGCGAGAGTGGACCTCTGACCACATGTCCACCGAAGTGGGTGACCGGGATTCGAAACCCAATCTCTCCGTCATCGTATATCCAGGCTATTGGGAAAATCATGAATTAGAACAGGCCTGTCCAAATCGTGGCCACATGCAGCTCTCGGCAGTATATTTTGCGGCCCGCGATGCATTAGAAAAGTAATATATATACATAACGTAATCCAGAATTTAGGAGATTTTCTATTAACAGTATCAACTAAATAAAAGTTGACTCTATATAGGCTTAATTTCCATGTGTGCGGCGGCTCGCACACTGTCTAAAAATATAAGATGAGGGCCTTAGCTAACTTTAAGTTGGACTGCCATGACTTAGAATACACCACCACCGAAGCAGGTAGCCATGATGCTAAACGTAACAATAATAAAAATAAAACTAAGTTTAAAAAAAATCGTCAATTTTCTCCGACTATCTTTCGAGTTTGATGAAAAATAAACTCACCTCTGACTTAAATGAATGTAATCTGGCAGTGCCACCAACATCCTTTCATACCGATCTCAAAGGTTTTTTGTAAAATGCGAAATTTAAATTTTGGTTGAAGTTGTCAAGAGTGTGGGAGAGAAACTCATGATCCCTTACATTATGTTTGACACAGTCGAGACTGATTTCAGAATAACAAGGCTGAGAGGTACGTGACTGCGACAACTAATCTCCTCCAAAGATTAAAAAACAATATTTACACACGGAGCTAGGAGAAACTCGGATGGAGATAAACTGAACAAAGTAATTTCCAACTTTTGACATTCTAGAACACGACAGAGAAAGTAAGAAATACAGTTCCTTTTTCAAATTCTATAATGAAACAAATGATAACACTGTTAATATAAGTTTATAATAAATTATAGATAGGCTTATTCATAAAAAATATATTTTGGCGTATTTAGTGATTTTAAAAGCAAACTACAGACACATATATATTTGAATTAAATTTCTCTAACCAATTTTAACTAAATATAATCCTATTCAATGGCCAATGATACAAGGCGTCACTCTCGCAATAGACAGAGATATTAGGGTTCGAATCCCGGTCTGGGGTACCGAGGGTGTATTTTTCTAAATGGTTTTACACTCCCTCTCCACGCAAATACGGGTATATTTACTCTACTGATTTTAGAACCGCGTTTTACTACCTGGTAAGGTTATATGATTAGATACTAATAACGCTAATGGTGTTAGGGATTAGGAAGGCTATATTAATAAGAAGTGTACCCGCATTTGCGTGAATGGAGAGTGGAAAACAATTTTGGAAAAACCATCCCCAGTACATCCGACTGAGATTCAAACCTCGATCTCCCCGTCATTGGCAGTCTAGTCTATTGTAAGAGTGACTTCTTAGACTATGCAGCCACCGAAGTGGGTTTTATTTTATAAAATTCATATTTTATCCTTATTTTTTATAAGTAGGTAATTTCAAGAGGACCATCACAGAAGAATTTTGTATTTAAAATGTTCATAGTAAATATTTAAACTGACAGAACATTAACCTGAAATTTGTGTTTAATTTTCTAAAGAAAATGTTGATGGTCTATTTATATTTAGGCTACCATCCGAAAAAATAAGGCTATGATGGGCAGATATCATAAAAACACTTCTCCATATTAATTTAGAGAACATTATTGAACAGTAACATTAGCAAATTATTTCCTCAAAAATAATTTTATAACTTGCCTTTTTCTTACCAGTTTGCTACCTATTGATAAAACTATTCATCCACTAGAATTTCAATAAGATTAAACACATAGTGCACGATTTATACTAACGTATTATCATAATATTTTTATTAAAACTTTATTCAAAAGTGGAAAACATCTTCATGGTGTCATCCCTTAAATGAGCTATACCCGACAGAGCGGCCACAGCATGTTGGTAAACATAGTACCAACGTTTGTGGATAGAGGGTGTCATATGGTAAGCACAAAAGAACCCCCTTGCCTCTAATCTCAGTTTTCTAGATCGGAGCCGCTACTTCTTTATTCAAGTAGCTCCACATTTGTCCTCGCGAGGTTGAGTTGACCCCGTTCCAGACCCACCTCTTAACAGAAAAATCCGGGAGCGCTAGGGATCAAACCCGGGACTTATGGATCTGTAGACAGGAACTCTGACCACTAGGCCAAAGAGGTGGTTGTCTAATTGTGGAAACATCAATTTAAAGAAATTAAATTATACATTTTCCAAGACAGTCCTCTCTTATTTGAACTAGAGGAAAAGATATAGAAATGAAGAACTAAACATCTAAGTGTTACTCAGCGTCTCAGCTAGCCCCAATGTCGATTATTCACCTGGCTCGGTAGAGGAAGTTTCTAGGCAAGATTAATGAGTCGTCTAATTACCACCCCCATTAACATCTTCAGGAAGGTGCTTGAATGGGAGGTAGGTATAAACTTTCACTGCGAAGCGACGGCTGGGATGGATACGCCTTTCCCGGAAATGAGTCAAGAAAAACTGGATCCAGTCTTGAAACAAAAAGTTTAACTCTATATTATTTAAACAGAATTGTGGTGTAATAATATTACGTAATTATATTTTAGTGTTTCCCATTTTACTGCGGAATATCAAACATTTATATAAATATCAATAGTAGAAAGAAGTAAGTGCTTGCATCAAAATCATCATCATTATGCCATGTAATTTCATCATCTAAACTGACTCTCACAGATTGGAAAGTGTTCAACCCAAATTTGTTTGTATTTTCTGCTATAAATTCTTATTTTTCTAAATATTTTTATAATGGTTACGACAGAACATGAAAAGTTTCACTAGCGTGGTTTGCTTACAATAGTTGTTTCCATAAATAAATGTATTAAAATTTAACTTTTAAAAGAAAAATATATGGCTACATCCAATTTAATTCACAAAATATTTGAAACTTAAATTTAAAATTAAAACAGCAAATTTAAACAGCATTTAAGTGTAGACTTCACTGTTAATGAGCGTAAATAATTATTTAAAAGTCAACTTAGATACAAAAGATTAAAATGCCTTGGTTAATTGAAATTATCAAAAAAGTTCAAGTTTATTATAAATAAGGAAATAAAATAATATTATGACTTTATACTACTCCAACTTAGCGATGGCAAATTTATTGCTACCCAGCTTGATTATATCGCCGGCAAGTGTGTGGCGTTTGATCCTTTGGAGCCAACCTAAAGAGCTATGACAACTATGTCGTCTTTGTAGTTTAATAGTATGTCATTTGAGGATCTAGCAAGCAAGACTCGCACATGTATCTTTGGGTTTTGTAGGTTGGTAGGAATGTTCATGGAGGTTATAATTGAATACTAGGTTGGGAGTACAATAAACACCCCATTTACATACACCATTCAAACACTAAACATTTTAATGGAACATTAAGGAAGTGGGTGGTACTTTGAAAGGCACCTAAAATCTTCATTGCTATACCAAAAGTAAAACTGGATCTGAATAATAAGTGGATAGCTAATATAGTCCAATTTTCATAGGAAGGGCCATAGACCACTAGAAAAATACTTTAAAATTTTCATATTACGTCAAGTCAGGTGATCTACAGCTATCACTTTTGATAGATAGTATCAATATCTATTAAACACTAATAATATAGTATCAATGTCTATAAAACAACACTAAAAATATACTCAATATCGTTAAAACAAAACTAATAATATAGTATAAATATATATAAAACAACATTAATAATATATTATCAATATCTACAAAACAACATTAATAATATAGAAGATAATATAATTGTTGGCCACAAAAATAATATATGTTTATATTTTATAAAAGGCTCTTGATATAAAAATTGAACTGTACGTATATAAATACTTACTTGGTACTAAGATTCATTATAATGGTGAAAGCTATTGTTATTAATACAATAATCAAATAAACAATATTACACAACCTCTCTATATTGTTTGGCAATGCGTATTTAGATTTTTTTCACCAAGTCTCAACGCTTGTTTGGGTTATACGCATATTTATTAGTAACGTTAATTTGTTAGGGATGAGAAGCGGTGAGTTGTGAGGAAGTGCAACCCAAATGTACGTGGGAGGAAGGTGGAAAACTACTCACAATTCGCCTAGCCAGAATTCATTCCTAGATATTCTCGTCATATGCATTATATTGCGAGAGTGATGTTTTATACCAGTGGGTCACCAAACAAATGGATTATGGGAGCTACTTTCAAACTGTCATATTGTTTCGTGATCTACAGTATTGCGTTATGTGTTTTACTTTCTCGCTATCTTACAGGTAGAGAAATTATTGTGATCGTCAAAAAAAATATCGAACTCAAGATTTTGACTTATCTCGACGTTTAATAAATAACCCCCCGAATCCGAAAAAGTGGTTTTTGAATTTCCATCTCTCTGTCGGTCTGCACCTCCAACTATTGTCTTAATTATTGTACCGATCGGGCTGAAACTTGGTCTATAGGGTTTTCATAGGGTTGCCCCAAGGGGTTTTTGGAATTGGATATCTAACCCTATAATTAAGGTTAGTTTACAGAAGGTAAAAAGAGAAAAAGTCGATTTTCTCAAAATCGGATCTAACCATTTTGATTAAATTTAATTCTTAAAATTTATAAATATTATAAACAAAATATATACTCTCAATATTTCGGCAAAATGACTTTAAGTCTGATGCTTAAATTCTCATTTTTTATCATATCTCCGAAACTATTTGAGATTTGAAATTACTTATCATTACAAATATTTTATTCAAAGCATATTTTTATAAAACCAATAATTTCAAGCTATACGCAGATATTTATATATTTTAACTTTTCAAACACAAAAGGTTAAAGTATTGCAACCGTAAAAAAACTAACCTGAAATGTTGATGGATGCTGACGTCTCATGACCTCCTGAACCTTAAAAAGTTGTCTTTGCAAGGAAGCGTCTTTCTGTGTGTATGTTTAAACTTAAAATTAGGAGGCGTTTAATAAAGAGCGAAAAGAGAAAAAGTCGATTTTCTCAAAATCGGCTCTAAATATTTTGATTAAAATTCGTATCTAGACGTTGATTAAGATTATAAATAAACTGGCTTTTTAATTTTCCCATAAAAATGACTTTTAGGGTACTTTACAGAATTGTAAATTTTCGCATCTCCGCAACTTTTTGAGATTCTATATAACTTATCATTGCAAAATTGTAGTACTATAAAAAATAAAAAACTTTGAAATAAAATGTATTTTATAAATCCAACAGAGTTTGAGATGTTGGCAAATATATTAATACAACTTTGTGAGCTTTAGTTTTAAATATATTCTAAAGTTTTAGCGCAATAATTCTCCAATGCCATAGATTAATTAAATATAAGTAAGTTTCTCAAAAAGTTTATGTTATTTTCCCTTAAACCTCTTAGGAGAAATTTTTGTACAATTATCTATCTTCATTTTAGACTCAATAGTCAATATTTACATTTTTTATTGGTCAACATTTATAAATCAGGAATTTAATAGAAATGCGATGACCTGAAGATGTGCAATACCTAGTAAAATGTCGAGAATTTTAACCAGAAGTTGAAATTTTAGTACGAAGTGTTGACCCTTGTGGACCCAATATCGATCTTTTTTATTGGTCCAAACATACAAATGAGGACATTAGTTCTTTGAAAATGAAATTATAAAATTTAAAACCTGGACTCAAAAAATTGTGTACATAAGTATAGTGCAATTTATGATTAGGTTTGCTTGTGTATATTATTTCGTTTCACATATATTACAAGTTATGAGTAAATATCTCCATTTTTATACAATAGAATGAGAAAATCCGTGCGGAGTTAGGTACNGTATGCCGTACCATTTATTTAACTTAGTACGTTGTCTACAGAGAAGAATGACATTCAATTTCATCCACCATTTTTTAAATTTTTATAAGTAACCTTTTACTCTAATTAAATTGCAGTGATAAAAAAATGTATCTGTAAACCTAATTTTGTAATGGTATATTCTTACCAACGTTAACTGAAAACGATGACCCACACAGTAGAGCAGAATTACGCCTTCACTCGTAGTGCAACACAAACTAGATCGGGGTAGTTTTCCTTTACTTTGGAAATACATGAGTGGCCACTAAGACGTGGAGCACGGTAAAAAGAAAAAAGTTTAAGTGGCTATTATTTTTTGTTAAGGTATCTATAACTAAACCCGCTCAATGGCTGCATGGTCTAAGGCAGGAGTGGCAAATCTAAGGAACACGATTTGGGTGCCACGCCGAAATGAACAAAATAAACATTAAATAAAACTTCACCCAACGTGATACAATTTTTTTTTAGGTTGGTAATATTTTGACATCCATATCATTCAATGTTATGACACAGTGAACTTCCTGAAGTCAGCGGCTAGAAATCATCTTGGCTCGTACATAAGTAATGAACCGGTTATAGATATCTTGGGCTAGCAAAATACATTTTACAAAATAATACGGAGAATCTTATCTATGTTCTGATTTTAACATATTTATTTATATAATTATATATATTTATATCTATATACTATTTATATCAATTTAATGTATTTTTACACTCAACGTGTTACTTTAAATTTTGTAATTTTAAGTTATTGAAATTAATATTGTCCAAGGCAATCACTTTGACAATTTAATAAATTTCCTTCTTTAAAATATATAAATTATTAAAATATTTTCAGGCTATACGCATATCATATGATTACTTTAACGGTGTAGGGATGAGGAAGGAGGCATTTTAGAGGTAATCTACCCGAATTTGCATGGAAGAAGAGCAGGAAAACATTCAGAAAAATCTATTCTCAATAGTTCCATCCGGGATTTGAGCCTCGATCTCTCCGTTATCAACAGGACAGTCTAACAAGAGAGTGAAGCAATTAGACCATTCAACCACTGACGCAGGTGAGTTATTTATTAATTTTTTATAACATTCAACCGGTTTTTATATAAATTATTAAAATATTTTCAGGCTATACGCATATCATATGATTACTTTAACGGTGTAGGGATGAGTAAGGAGGCATTTTAGAGGTAATCTACCCGAATTTGCGTGGAAGAAGAGCAGGAAACCATTCAGAAAAATCTATTCTCAATAGATCCATCCGGGATTTGAGCCTCGATCTCTCCGTTATCAACAGGACAGTCTAACAAGAGAGTGAAGCAATTAGACCATTCAGCCACTGACGCAGGTGAGTTATTTATTAATTTTTTATAACATTCAACCGGTTTATTTTTTATACTCATTAAAAAACACTAGACTAGTTCAAAAGAAAGCTAGTGGCACAGTGGTCGGAAAAGTTTTTTCCATCCAGGTTCTAAAAGGTCACTCTAGCAATAGACTAGACTGCCGATGATGGGGTGTATTTAGAGGGATTTTCCCCCAAATTGTTTTTCACTCCACGCAAATCCAGGTACATTTAATCTAAATTAAACTAAACTAATGCCTAATTCTTTAGTGTAATTAGTACATATTCGTATAACCTGAACATGTGGTAAGACGCGGTGATAAAAAAGTTTTGGACGACTGGTTATATACTGTGTTACATGGCATTTTCTTAGTTGAAATTTTATTTTATACTCTATAGACACATATTATATTTTAAAAAACTACTTAAAATAAGATATAACTTATAATAATACACACGCAGTCCTAACGCCAAGATATTTACTAAATTGTTGGATAGAATTAATCTCTATACAAATACTATCTTCATCAGCGTCTCCAGGAATTGAAACTCTCTAAACAAATACGACCTTAATCAGCGTCTCTAGGAATTGAAATAGAGCCCTCCATACTTGAGATAGCTCATTCTAGAAACTCAGTCATAGGGGATTGGTGAGTATTAAATTGATCGCATCCAGGAAATTGCTGTGGACATTTGATGCCAAGCCCAGATTAAAGAGCCAACGCCCCAGGGCTCCCACAATCTGTTGCAATAAAATAAATATTTATCTTTTGGCTCCTTAGATTAAAAATATAGCTTTCTTTATCAATATTTATTAATTTCTGTCAAAAGATTACTTACTTACAATGGCATGTGCAACAGAAAACTATTTCAAACTTTGATTTTCGAAACATAAACTATAACCCCGGATCGCACCGAATCAATCATAAAATGTCATTTTTGTGAAGACTATAGTTCTTTATCCAAATCATATCGTTAACATTAAGCTTTAAGCAGTTAATTTTGTAAAGATAAAATGATAATGTCAAAACGTTGGAAATAAAAATATTTGTTTGCTGTTGGGACGTTCAGCTTTTTTTTACAGCCTCGGGGCCCCTAACAGCTATAAATCCAGCCCTGTTTGGTGCAATCCCTGGCAGCCAATTAACGTTCACGATATATCTTGTTAGGTAGTCATTGTCAAGCGCTGAATTTGTGTGGCGGGATAGTGGAAAACGATTGAAAGGGGAAAAAACCTCCAGTACACCCTAACGGAACTCGAACCCCAATCTATCTGTCATCGGCCTTTCAGTGACTCCTTAGACGATTCGACCACCGAAGCGAGTATTAAAATAGTTAAACAAAACAAAAACTCGACACGTAGTTTTGTAATGTACGAGTTTGCCAGCAATGATGGAGCACGTGGGCTAATACATAGACCTTCACTGGTTTGGCTTTCCAGTAACCGGGAGATCAGGGTTTGGCTACGCTTAGGGATGTGAAAAAAGTATCATTACCTTACTTATATCGATATTTCCCTTTCGATACTCATATTTTTTTACTCGATACTTTTTCCCCCGATACTTTTACTGATATTAGTACTCACACTTCGGTATCGGATCTGTATCGAAAGAAACATTTTTTTTTGTCATCTCCATACATGCTGAGATTAAATGTTTACCAGGGTGCACTGTGGAGGAAGAAAAAATGACACTATTTCTCAATTCTCATTTATTTTCTGTATGACAAGCAAGAATCAACTCTTAGCATTCAATTTCTTTTAGCGCATCGTTGTTTATCAATACAATCTGATGCCTGACTGGGCGATGGGGCGAATAGCGACGAGTCTACTACCCCTTCCTTTATCAATGAGCACGGCCATCACAAACTAAACAAAAGAAGCTTTTGTGGAGCTCAATGGATTCAAGGGTGCCCCTAATAGACGAATTAGAAAAGTGTGTGCGTTGTTTAAGCAGAAGCAGGGCATCAATTCTTATAGTGTTTGTCAATAGTTAATAATATATCTTGATAAAGTATATAAACGATTAATGTAATTAAAAAATGGCACCTTCCAAGTGAATTATGTAGTTTTCTTTAAGAAGTTGGATAGCGAAAATACATATTTTAAAATTTGTTTTAAAATATTGAAAACAATTATTATAACTTTCAATGTTTGAATAAATAAAGATACAATTATGATGCAAAAATTTAAATTATTATTGTTTGATAATTTTTTTTTTCAGATTAAAATTTCGATACCGATACTTAACTTTTATCGATACTAGTACGGTATCGATATTTTTTCCCCGATACTTTTAATGAGTACAGTATCGATACTTCTCTTTCGATACCACATCCCTAGCTACACTTCCTCTAAAATACAATATTACTGATCCTTTCATTATTAGTGTAAATATTTGGATTGCTTGAATGGGTAGTAAGATGTTAGCTCAAGGACAATATTTACATCCATTGTTGTTTCCAGTCTGTGACCTGGGTCAGTTTTTTTTATTAAAGCCATGTATTTTCCACTACCAGCTGGCTAGGTCTGTCGTAGCGTCATATGTCTTATAATCTATCTTAAGACTAGGACAAGCATAACATCCAGTACCCAGCCGTTAATTTATCAATGTGAAAATTTAAACCCATATTTCATCAAAGGTAATTTTTTCAGCCATGCCGGAATTCGAACGCGGGATCCTTAGCTCAGTAAAGAGACACTCGAACGAATGAGCTAAGGTGTTGGGTATCTCAAAGAAGATACGATCTTATAGTTAAAACAATCTCGAAATCAACTTTTTGCAAATTTCCCTCTAGGTCGTTGTATCAAATAAAATATTAATATGTAACCTTAATGCGGGATTGATTTTTTTTTTCGAGAGCCCAGACATATAAAGTACAACTTTAACAGTAATACTAAAAAAAAGCTCGTGGTGTGACTCATGTCATCTTAAGTTACCGAATTGAGCACATTACCCATGGTAATGGGTGCTTCGGTGCGTTATCAGACTTCGCGAAGAGGTAGGGAGCGGGGCGGGGGGTTAGAATGGCCGTTAGCGAGAATGGCGCCATTTCAAGGATCTTAATATGGAGATTCAACACTTGAGAATTTTGTTCACGATCTTTCGTGAAGCTTAACGAATGAGGCGATTTATAGGGGAGGAATCACACAAGGGGTTGACTATGTTTTGACATCCTAGATCGATCTAGTTGGTTACCATACTGGGAATTGAAGTTAATTATTTAGGTTAATTGAGTAATTTACGTTTAACACAAAGGGTTATAGCCGCGCTGTTCTATGGGGTATGGGTAAAGTGGGTAAATTTGATTACATTTAATTTAAAAGCTGGGTTAAATAATGAGATAACTACAATGAAGATGTCATACAATAATTACAAAGGGTTTCAACTCCATATTCCCATCAACCAAGTGCGATATGAAACTAATGGTATTCTTGTATAAAAATATAGTTTAAAAAAATATATTTGACGTATTTAAAGTGCACATTCTGAATCAATTAATTATATCAGAAAACGAATTATAAACTAACTTAAA
Organism: Timema bartmani; assembly: GCA_902151455.1. NCBI lineage: Eukaryota > Metazoa > Arthropoda > Insecta > Phasmatodea > Timematidae > Timema > Timema bartmani. The sequence goes on along the minus strand of CABFWB010000595.1, from coordinate 155,467 downwards.
TCTAGAAAAGACACAACATCCAGTCCTTCAGCCCTTAATTCATCACAATTTTGTGTGTGTGAGAAAGAAAATGTTTGAGAAAAAAAGAGTGTGTGAGAAAGAGAGGGAGTGTGTCAGAAAAAGAGTATGTGATAGAAAGTGTGTGAGCGATATAGTGTGACTGAGAAAGTGTGTGAAAGAGAGTGTGAGAAAGATTGTGTGAGAGAAAGAAATTGTGAGAGAGATTTTATGAGAGAGAGAGAGAGAGATTGTTTGAAAGAGAGAGATTGCGAGAGAAAATATGAAATAAAGTTTTGTGAGAGTTTGTGAGAAAGATTGTGTGTATGAGAGGGAAAGATTGTGAGAAAAAGAATGTATGAGAGAGTGTGAGAAATATTGTGAGCTAGAGATTGTGTGAAAGCTAGAGTATATAATATTTGTATGATATAGAGTGTTTGTGAGAGAGTGTGTGAGTGTTTGAAAAAGAATGTGTGAAAAAGATTGTTGAATAGAGAAAGTGTGTGTGTGTGTGTGTAAGAGAGAGAGGGAGAGAAAGAGAGTTTTTGAGAAACTGTGAGTGAGAAAGAGCGACTGTGTCTGATATAATAAATTTGTGGAAAATAATGTGTGTGTGAGAGAGAGAGAGAGAGAGAGACAGAAGAGGAAAAAAATAACAATCAACAATGCAAAATATATATATTTTTTAAACCTGATATCATCGGTTTGGTTGATAAATATACAAATTATTGCCGTAACATTTATATTAATCAAATTACTGAAAAATAATCATTACTTTAGCATGTGTGGTATTAATATTCAAAGTTTAGAAAAAAAATCAATTTCCTAGAATTGCATTGCTTATTATCTCACCAAGACTTTCAATCGTGTCAAATACGACTTTATATAAATAGGCCAACGCAGTTGAATGATACAGCTTGTCAGGCCATAAAACGTGGTCGTAGGCATTTGGATAGACGTAGCGGCGTAAAAAAAAAAAGTGCGTCAGTCACTTGACGACGTCGTAAAAAAAAAATATACAAAAGACAAGCAAGGCTATAGACGCCCCCTTGAGACGGCTGCGTTTCAGAGGACATCGTAAAGCAACACATCCACATGGCGAAGGGGATAAGTGTTTCTAGCTGGACAGTTTTATTAGATCCGTTCCCAGACAGGTTGTGAGCGTGAGGTGAATATATGTTATTCTCGATAGGTCTGTGAGGATCGAGGGGACGGAACAAACATTATTACGGTACAAGAGGCGTTCGTTGTGTATTCATATTTAAACAGCAAGTTTGACAACAATAAACCACAACCAGTGGGCGCTCGTTAAAAACCGTCTATTTATTTTTGTTTGATTTTCTTATAGGGTATAGTTTGAGTCGCAGCTGGATGTACTGAGCCCGTTTTTCTTAATAGTTTTTCCACACTTTTGACACCTGAGGATGATTTGTTCGACAAGCACCTCCTAATTACTTTCTCTTGACACCTCTTGGAGAAAGTATTGTAATCGTCAAAAAATTCGAACTTGAGATTTTGATAAATGTTGACGTTTCATGACTACCTCAAACAAACAAAAAAGTAGTTTTCGCAACGCCACTTGTCTGTCTTTATCGCGGGCTAGAACCAAAACTATTTTATCGATTGGGCTAAAAATTTATATCTGGGCTTTTAATAAAATACCCCTGAGGGGTTTTGGGAACTATCTAATCCTAAATCTAAGGGTTATTTACTGAAGAGCAAAAAGAGAAAACAATCAATTTTCTCGAAATTCGCTTTAACGATTTTGATTAAATTTTGTATCTCATTAAAATGACTTTTATCTTACTTTACATAGGGGAAATTTTACAATTTTCTTAATTTATCCACAACTATTTGAGATGTAAAATAACTTTTCATTGTAAAGTTGTAGTACTATTAAAGATAAAATCTTTTATTTGAAATATATTTTTATAAAACCAATAATTAATAAGGTATAAGCTTATACATATATATATATATATATTATTTTTTTAAATTCAGGTCTTTGAAAATTAATTTGATTCTTATGCTCTTTGGTGGACAAAGATATTTCTCTTTTAATAATGTTCATATTAATTATTTTTGTAACAGCGTTTCCAGTTCCGAATGCCATAAAGTCAGTAACAGTGTATTGTATTTTATTTATGATCTTTGGTGTAGTGTTTCTACAACAATGTATTATTTAGTTTCACAAAACTTTCGAGATTTATTAAATGTCTATTTTAAGATAAAATTGAGAGAAAGTATGTGCGGTTCACCATACCATTTTTATTTTTAGCACATTTCTTTAATACCTATTCAGGTTATACGCATATTATGTACTAACTACATTAATGAGTTAGGGATGAGGAAGGTTGAATACAGAGGAAGCTTACTCATTATTGGAGGGAAAGTGGAAAACTATTTTAGAAAAACCACCCTCAGTACGAAACCCAATCTCACCATCATCGGCAGTTTAGTCTAACACGAAAGTGACACCTTAGACCATGCGGCCACCAAAGCAGGTATCTAATTGTTAATTATTCAAAGGAAAATGAGGTTTTAAACGCTGATTGGAGATCAACTTACATCTGATCTCTGATGTTTGTGAAACCGGCCCTTAGCCTTGTGTTCTAGCAAGTATTGCAAGTTTCTGCCACTACCAGCGCGGTAATGACCAACGAGAGCGGCCACCTTTGTCAGGGAGTGGTTGTCTCGTGGAGGTCAGGATGCCCCGGGCGAGGAGAAACAACAAGATTTTCTTGTAGACTTGGTACAATAAAGGGTAAAAGTTTTAAACTTCACTGTCAGTTTCACTGCGATTGTTCATGGCTTTCCATAAACACGTTTTACGCCGGGTTAGATCAAACTAGTAGTTCTCCCTAGCAGGTCGAGTTTTCTACGATAAGGTGAAACTAGGACCTTGCCGTTACAGGAGTAAGGGAAAAAATGGGGGGAAAAATCCGTTGAGAAAATGGCATAGCCACTTGTTTTACCACGCGTTTAGAGGCACCAATTTTCATCGTATATATAATTAGATAGTGCTTTTAAGCTAATTTAATATGTTTTACTGTGTTACTTAATGTTCACTTTCTAAACACACAGAGTATGTTAGCACATGACCTAGACAAACTCACCTTAATAATGTACACGCATACCTAGATATTTGTAGTTTATACTATGGGATGACCACGTATACAAACAGTAATTATGTTTGTCAGTACTATCTGGAATTGAACTACTGTCCTGTACTTGAGGTCAACCACTGTAATTACTTAGCCACGCTAGCAATATTTAATGTATAATAATAATAATAATATTTAGCACCGCGTCTTACTACCCGTTTGGGTTATACGCTTAAGTACTAATTACGCTAATGGATTAGGAATTGGGAAGGTTCAAATTAGAGGAAGTGAACCCGCATTTACGTGGAGGGAGAGTGGAAAACCATTTAGGAAAAACCCCACCCAGTTCACCCGACCGAGATTCGAACCTCGATCTCCCCGTCCTTGGTGGTCTGGCTCAACACGACTGGCGCGTTAGCCAACTACGCCACCGAGGCGGGTAATATTTAATGTAATTTGGTTTGGTTTAGTTTAGTTTAATGCCGAGGGGGGCAATAAAGCAAGGGGACGATATATCAACACTTTACTAAAATGCTTATAATGCGTTTAATAAACAAACCCATTTTGTTTATTTGTCATGTAATATATTTTGAATCTATAATAAAACCGTATACATTGCTAGATAAACATATGTATAAATATGTGTGTGTATCTATGAATGTGACTTTATTCAACCGATGAGTCACCACTGGGTATGATTGATTAAAATTAGCTTCCTTCAATTGGAAGAACGATATAAGAACAAGTCGTTCCGAATGTGAAGCCATGTAAAGTTAACTAAATGGTTTTAACCACATTTCTCATTGACAAAATGTAACTACTTTAGTTACGTAAATAAACATTAGCTATGTTAATTTACGATAGTTGAAGTAATGTCAGTAAAATATATCTTAAACTAGTTAGGTTAAGTAGGTTGTAAGTAACAATTTTAGTCAAAACCCACTCATTAACTTACATAGCGTACCAAACGTTGACTTTTTGTTTTATAAATAATAAAAAACTTTCGTTAGTAATGATGAACTAAATAGAAAATTTATTATATTTCATAATTACGACTATAGCCGTATCTAAATATAATTTTCTCTAAACCGAAAAAATGACACTGGGACCTTTGTCTGAATACGCCAATGCTACTGAGCTATTCAGCTGGAATCGTCCCGTGCCCAGGTTCATTCTTCTCTCATAATTTAAGAGAGTCTCTGATATACGTGCAAAAATCGTCAGCTACAAATGAGCGGTCAATTAAGAGCACGAGCCTTCAGATAAAGCAGACACCTTCGGTTCAGTAAGGCTTTATGATTACAAATGTACGAATGCGCCTATTATGGTGAAAAAAGAGACACGCTATTATATTTGTACAGCCGCATCTAAATATGTTCTCTAAGAGGTCTCGGATTCGATTCGCGTGCTCAAGTGTCATTTTTCAACTTAGAGAATATAATCATTAGTAAGTTGTATTCCTAGATAAAAAAAAAGCGTGTATAGACCTAATCATTTAAGTGCTCGTATAGCACGCATAAAACTAATAGTGTTAATTGTATGTAGTCTTAATTAAAGCTTTCACTGTTTAAAAATTAACTTAACACCGTTTGTTAAGCTGTTGAATGCTAAATCCTTCCTTCTCTACCATTCAACAACTTAAGCTTATGTTGGCCACTTAGACACAATGGCCTCCTAGAGTCAGGGAACAGAAAAGCCATTAATTACACCAGTTACCACAATGCAGTAGCGCCACGAGTCCCTGAACTATTGTAGACAAAGATGCAATAAATTGGTGTCAGACTTGGGATAAGCAAGGCACAAGTACATGGGCAATAATCTCCAGCCTGATTCAATGCTATTGCAAAGTATAGGGGACTCTATATCAAGTTGAGTCACATACTAGACTACCCGACAATGGATTCAAGCACTAGAAATATAGACCCGGAAGCAGTAAATTCTAATAAGGGGTTGATTATATTGAACCACTTAAATGAACTAGTAATCAGTGCTTACATTTGGTAAGCTTAAGCTTTTATTTTATTCTATGCTATCAATCAAATAATTGATCTTATAATTCAAACAATATGTTTCAAATATGGTTAAATCAACACTTTTTTAGGTTTAGATAGATAAATTTATAGGAAATATAAAGGAAAAGTTAATGTATATAAATAGGTATGTCGTTCTAGAGGGTACTTAAGTAAAATAATTATAGGGCTTATATTTTCGTAAACAAAACCAGTCTTTCGCAAGCTTATTAAGTTCATGGTACACTTAACAAGCCTAAATTTATTGCGGCACACTGTTTTTGTTTTGGGTAAGCACCACAGCACCAGAAAATGAATTAATCACACAGTCCACCAGTTGTACGATAAATCAGAATTAGGAAAATATAGAACAATCTTTTCCTGAAGTTAATTAAAATGTTTCAATATCAAAGGTTGAAGTAATATTTTCTGTGCCCGCTTCTTTCACATTTGGAAACATTTCGTTCAAACCATTAGTAATTTGGGCAAACCATAATTCTAGCTTCACGTGAAATATTTTGATTTTGTCAAATGTGTTTAAAACATTAGTAAGTAAAGTTGCTAAGAAATGCAGACGACGCACAACTGTCATTTGTACCAGCTTCATTCGTGTTGGTATCTAACAACAACGTGTGATGATGCTTTGGGTTGTGGCTGGACGTCACACCTAATTCGCTGCCGCGGCACACCATTTGTGAAACAATGGATTAAACTATAGCATATTGGAGCCATGGAAGGTAATTTGATACTTTTCAGGCTGAACGAAGTTTACATTTTACTTTTTATTAAAAATGGTATGGATTTAAAAAATATATTCTACAATTTAAATTGTAAACATAGTTTAGTTTTAACATATTTAATGATATTTAGAGATTTTAGTGTTTAGAGTATGTGAACGGTAAGATACTATCAAATTTTAATATTATAAAACCCCTGGAATACCAAATAAGTAAATGATTCAGATTTGCGCAACTATTTGAATGGAAATGTATAGAGCAATAAATAGAAATGAAAAGAGTTTAAGTAATCCACACCACCAACAGCCATATATTTTTCATTTATTAAAATTGTACTATTGATATTTATAAGATTATACAAAATTTCGTATTTTATATATACAAAATTAAAAGTTCCATCTAGGTCATTAAATTCTATTTTGTTCGATAATTTTTTTAAAGTAAAAATTCTTATTATATTATGAGTGTATTGCGGCTATGCAAGATAAAATTTGTTACGTATTACACAGTATTAGTATTAGCACCGCGTCTTACTACCCATTTGGGTTATAGACACTTAAGCTAATATGTAATGGTAGGGTGATTGTGAGACCTACAGTTTAACGTGGAATCCGAACCACGGTGGAGGTCTGACATTCCACATATTCACAAGTTGTGATTAATACACGTCTCGTCAGAGGATGAAGGAAGGGTTTGGCAATCAGATAAATCTGTGCCGGGACCGAGGATTGAACCCCGGACGCCCAGTACAAAATTCCGACACCTTATCCCTAGACCGCCAGATCACCTGTAAGGTATTACAGTACACAGTCCAAATCTCCAATACGTTTTCAAATGAAAATATTTATAAAATTATTACTCTATACTCATAAATATCAATACGATTTTAAGTAACATAAATCTTAGTTCGGCCGGATCGCTAGTAGTTCTCGGGATATCACAACTATTCACTATACGGGATTGATGCACAGATTAACTATTAAATTCCGTGTTAAACACATCAAAATCAAACTGGCTCGGAATTTCAAGCCTCGTTGTTTTGAGGTTAATCGCAATTAACATGGCAAAGCTAACAACAATCACTTATCCAGTATCAATGCATTAAATTATCTTAACTCAAGCGATGGAGGGGGACTATAATGTTTTATTCAATTACCAAACACACGCCTCAGGCCTTATAATTTTAATCGTCTCCGAACGTATCGTATTCTATCACGATTAATAATATCTTAACTAATATCTTAGTGAGACTCAAACACGATTTCCCTTGATACTTTCAGTAGTAATTGATAAAACCGATTCTTATGATAATATTTTTTATTTTTCTACAATTTTCTCTTATACATTAGTGTATTTTAATGTTACTAAAAAAATGAACATTGGTGTTACTCTCAGTTATAAAATAAATTATAGGGGATACTTACATCATCTGTCATTAGAAGCACATTTATTTTATTCTTGACCTTTAAAAAACAAGTACATGGTAAGATTTTATTTCAACTAAATCACAACAATAAACAATTACTATATAAAAACCAAGAACTATTTTATAATTGATATATTAATCATAAAAAAGCTAGAAAATAAAACTAACTTGTAAAGGTTATAATTTAAAACCAATTTTCGAACAATTGGTAACTGCAATTTGATGGAGAAACATTATTATTAATAAGAATGGCTACGCTTTATTTTTAATAAGTAATCTTTTATATATTTAACACATAAAAAAGTGAAATTAAGCTTTAGAAGGTATGTTAATAACTAGAAATTTAAGTTAATTTAAGAAAATAGTACCATATAAACTCAGCTAATTCCATATGTTATATCGAAATTGTGAATATATTTTATATGAATTCCTCTAGAAAACTCAAGACAACAAACATAATCTAACATTCACATGGAAACGTGTGACGTGAGATAATCAAGTGTGCGGCCAGTTTAAATAATGAAATACAATTCTATAAAAATAAACAAAATAAGATTAATTCAGACAATATTAAATACTATATATACCTAAATTTTACAGCTATTAGAATATAATTCCATAGGTTTATTGAAATTAAGTCCTAAGCAATGGAAAATGTAATCCTCAAATCCAATATATTGGTTAGCTCCTTGCTTATATTCTCAAATGGTATATTCTTTTAAATATTCCAGCTCTTATCACGTTTCATATTTAGGTTGGTAAGTCGACTGGTCAGGACCAAATTTACCAGTTTCACAAAAAATATAGGATATAACCTCCAAACCAAAAATATCATCGGTGTATGATTTTAATAGCTTTAATAAAGTTTTTAATACTCTAAGTATAAATTTTATGTCCAAACAGATGCATTTTTTTCATTATTAGTAAGCCCTACAATTAAAGCTAGTATGCTGGCTAGTAGTTTAAACTATATAATCTAATGTAATAAGACTAGGAGGTTGAATTTTAAGGAGATTCTCCATATTCACCTAGAGAGAGGATTGAAAATCCCATCGGTGATAAAGCCATCTATCCAGATAGATGGGTCTTCAATGTGGACCAGAGATGTGTTCACTAATAAATAATTCTGCCGGTGGTAGTGAAGCTAATTTTTTTTTACTACCTTTCAATTTAAACAAGTTCATTCATTAAATGAATAATTCTGCTTCAATTACATTCTTCAATCAAGATAACGCAGTTTCACTTTAATTAAAATGTGAATTTCCCTGCTAAAGACGAGACGGAAGTATATTTCTGTCATATCGCCCACAAGGCTTCTACTTAACGAGAATACAGAGATCCAACCCCAAATGATGTTCGCAAGAAGGGCAGAATCCATAGAGAAACAAGAGGCGAAGAAAATAATAGGGAATATAATTTACTCTTTACTGTATGCTTCGATAAAAAAAAAAGCTTAAGGGGTAGTTTTTATGTGTGTGTGTGTGTGTTTGGAAAGATTTTATTCACTCAATTGAAAAAATATAATGTTTCTACCAAAATAAAATATAAACATTTGACCCAACATTGAGTAGCAAATATAGCTTAAGTATGAAATGGTTTAACGCATAGTTTTCAACAACACTTTGAAAAGGATGGTTTTACCAAACCACGTATTTTAAAAAGTTTCAGTATATTTATTGGATTAATAAATGGACTTATATATGTGTAAAGAGGACTTTAAATTTTGGTTTTAATATTAATGTAAATATATTTGTTTACTTTCAATCCCTCATAGAAAAAATAAAAATAAATCGCCTTCATCTTTTACGATGTCATACACGCAACCAATTCTTGACCACAGGAATAAACATAACTCTCACTAGATATGTTCACAAAAAAAAAGAGAGAGACAGAGAGGGGGGACATGTCAAAAAGCTATTCATCTTAATTTTTTCGCCCCTTCCAAATATTTTACCCAAGTAGAGGTATTTCCTGCGTCTATTTTTCACGCCGGAGTTTGTTGGCACTAGCTGCCATGTATGTTCGGGCGAATGGGGGCGGATTTAAGGGTTCATGTTTTTTTGTTTTTTTTAAGATACGGCACACTTCGCCCACAAATCCACCCCATCTCCAGCCTCCTTGTATTCTTTACGGGTTTGCGAATATCAAGCAAAAAGAACAGTAACCATTCTTGCCGATAACCGGATGCGAAACTTCCAAAGAGGCTAAAACAAACATTCATATGGCAAATGTGTACAGATTCTGATATGTGTGGATATATTCACTCTAATAAACAACAAACACGAAATGTTTAAAACAACGTGATCTATCTATGTTTTGTAATCCTTTTTTTTTTTTCTTCTGTTGTTTCAGAAACAGTCTGAAGCATGTAATATTTGTTTTAATATCCAACTTGAAATTTCTAAACACAGAATTAAATCACAGAATAATTTAAACTAAGGCTTAAAGTAGTGCGATCTATGTTCAGTATTTGGCAGTTTTAACACAAAACTTTGTGGGGAACAATAGATAATAAATTGCTTCCCAAATATATAAGAAAAAAGGAGATTATTACATGTACAAAATTTAACTAAACGCATCTATTGAAGCATTATTTATTTATGTGTGCTAAAAATGTGTTTTGATATAAAAAACAAAGTATGCTTTCATCTTACCTTAAGGTGGATGTAGAGGAAGTGAGAAAAGCTATGAGGTTTTACAGCTTTTAGATCAAAACTTTTTTTGGGGCAAAAGAAATCAAATATTTATTAAGTAACAACATAGAGTTTAATTTTCTCCACATCGTGATTTAAACAGTTCTTGAATATCTCTTGAGGGTGTCCTGAGATTTATTGACTACTTTCTCTTCAATTAAAAAGTGTCATCTAATACCGCTATGTTCATGGCAGATATAAGTTTCACAAATTTAGAATATGGCGTATAGCTAGGAAATCAACTATTTTATGTTTATATTTATGTAATATGATATAATATTTTTAAAGCCACTGATCGAGTGCATACTCTCATCTGGATAACAAATTTGTATTTGATTAAAATTACTATAACACAACCCCAATAGAATTTAAGTAAATTTGAAAAAAAAAAAGCTGTGAAGTCAAAAACTATCAAATTGACCAACCTATGCATAAAAATTAATGTATTTTATTTTAATGAAGCTTTGTGAGACGTTTGATTGTACATACAAACATATTATAGCTATTTACAAGAAAATAAACCTCCCATTATCACCATCAAAGTATCAAGGTCAGAAGTTCACCCAGCTATTCCTGACTTCCATTATTGAGTCGATACCAGTTGGCTTAGTTACAATGCCGACCTCATTTAGCCAATCAAACCGTGAAGTCGGTATTTATAATTGAAACAGAGGAGCGCGCTGATGTTACTAATTGAAGTTAGCGAGGGAGGTGTATTTTGGTATTGCTCTCACACGTTCGTCGAATCTAGAGCACATAACAACTTTGCTTGAGTGACGGGGCTATTCATTCATTTCAGAAATGTTTGTTTGCCTATAATTAAGGAGTGACAGGATTTTTTTATTTTTGGGAGGGAGGTATCTAATCGCTTCCCTAAAGTATTATTAATAATTATTATTTTTATTTTTTATTCTTCAATATCTAGGTTATTATGAAACATAACATACATTTATCACTAAACTTTCTAAATTTAAAGGACTCGCACTCTCCTTTAAAAAAAAATCGATTTCCTCATCTTCAGCAGGCCAGTCTAGCTCAAGATTGACGACCTAGACCGTTCGTCCATTGAAGCGGGTGAAACGAGCATAGCCTTGGTAAGGATAGATTTGGTTTCGCTAAATTCTGTCTGGTTGACCCCTCTATAAGGGCAGTAGCGACAATCATTCCCCCGACTTAAATCATAAGGGATGTTAGAAGGGACGCTGTGCTTTCAACCATCATGGTGCGCCACAAGGTATGGTGGTGTGATAGTCACCTAGGCCCGGATATAAGGGAGGGTGACAGTAGACAACGACCCAGGGTCTCCACAAATCAGGGTATTTACAAACTGTTGAAAATGAAAAATTAACCTCTAGCTCTATAGATTACACTTATGGTAATACCTTAAAATATACCTAGCTTATTATAACAGTTTTTAATTATTTCTAACAAAATTATATTCACTTACGAATGACTAATTTTTGTTTTAAACAAATCTAATTTATTGTGACGACAATAATATATAATTCTGTAAATATTAAGAGTCAACAGTTGATATAGTCATGATCTAATTAAATGATAAACAATAAAAATATTTAATAAGAAAATCTACACTAGGCATTTACTGTAAAGAAGCAAGTAATTTAAATTAAACTTCGAGCTTGAAACAAATAAAGAAAGAGGGTATTTTTCTGAGCTGGATGGGAATCAATATTAGTTTCTTGGTCTCAGTTACGTTTTTTTAATTGTATCTTCTTGTGGTATAGCTCAATTTGTTTTAAATATTTTACGTAGGCTTTATGCGTATTACCTTACAAGTTAATCTAACTCAAATAAATCTGATAACCAACCCTAGTTTCTTCTAAGACACTGCTTAGAATAAAATAACTGCCCGCTTAGCATTAGGAGCCCAGCACGTCTCCCTCCACGAATATAACTTAACTTAGGCAGGTAATACAGCTCTCACCTGCTGGATAACTCGTAACTTTGGCAGGTAATACAGCTCTCACCTGCTGGATAGCTCGTAACTTAGGCAGGTAATACAGCTCTCACCTGCTGGATAGCTCGTAGCTTAGGCAGGTAATACAGTTCTCACCTGCTGGATAACTCGTAACTTAGGCAGGTAATAGAGCTCTCACCTGCTGGATAGCTCGTAACTTAGGCAGGTAATACAGCTCTCACCTGCTGGATAACTCGCAACTTAGGCAGGTAATACAGCTCTTACCTGCTGGATAACTCGTAGCTTTGGCAGGTAATACAGCTCTCACCTGCTGGATAGCTCGTAACTTAGGCAGGTAATACCGCTCTCACCTGCTGGATAACTCGTAGCTTAGGCAGGTAATACAGCTTTCACCTCCTGGATAACTAGTAGCTTAGGCAGGTAGTACAGCTCTCACCTGATGGATAACTCGTAGCTTAGGCAGGTAATACAGCTCTCACCTCCTGGATAACTCGTAGCTTAGGCAGGTAATACAGCTCTCACCTGCTGGATAACTCGTAGCTTAGGCAGGTAATACAGCTCTCACCTTCTGGATAGCTCGTAATTTAGGCAGGTAATACAGCTCTCACCTGCTGGATAACTCGTAGCTTAGACAGGTAATACAGCTCTCACCTTCTGGATAACTCGCAACTTAGGCAGGTAATACAGCTCTCACCTCCTGGATAACTCGTAACTTAGGCAGGTAATAAAGCTCTCACCTGCTGGATAACTCGTAACTTAGGCAGGTAATACAGCTCTCACCTGCTGGATAACTCGTAACTTAGGCAGGTAATACAGCTCTCACCTGTTGGATAGCTCGTAACTTAGGCAGGTAATACAGCTCTCACCTGCTGGATAGCTCGTAGCTTAGGCAGGTATTACAGCTCTCACCTGCTGGATAACTCGTAACTTAGGCAGGTAATACAGCTCTTACCTGCTGGATAACTCGTAACTTAGGCAGGTAATACAGCTCTCACCTGCTGAATAACTCGTAACTTAGGCAGGTAATACAGCTCTCACCCCCCAGATAACTCGTAGCTTAGGTAGGTAATACAGCTCTCACCTCCTGGATAACTCGTAGCTTAGGCAGGTAATACAGCTCTCACCTCCCAGATAACTCCTAGCTTAGGTAGGTAATAAAAGCTCTCACCTCACGGATAACTCATAAATTAGGTAGGTTATACAGCTCGAACCAGACTTCAAAAAGTGGTGCAGTTCTCTCTATTATACTTTTAAAAACAGTAGAACTTAGACCAGTAAAAAATGTTTAAACTATCTAAAAAAACAATAAAATTGAAATATTATTACTTTGAAGTTAAATCTAAGCTAATGCCAGTTTTTCTGTCGTCACATGAAGAATACAGAAAACAACACTTAGTTACGTTTTATGGTTCGAAAATGATCTTTTATCTAATTTCCCGGTTAACTGGCCATGAGATGAGCTCTTTATAAAAAAAATTATGGATTGGGTGGGGTTTTTTTTTTTTAATTTTTCAACATACAATAAAATTATTAAGATTACTAACGTTTTAGGTATGAGCATATTGCTGGTCCTTCACTTCACATCTCCAGTAGAGATTAGAACCAAAGACTAATCGTGACGAAGGTCCGGCACTCTACCCCACAGTGAGGGGTGGAATCACGGGGTTTTTTTGGGGGGGGGATAATCTAGTTCGAGGGAAGTCGCTGACTGCGGTGGCGTATAAATTACACTTTTACTGCAGTTGAAACCAGAGTTTGCAGTTACAACAGGACATAAACTACAATTACCGTAAAGTTCGGGGACCCCGAAGTGACGGAGAATCATTAATATTCATAGGAGAGCGCCTAAAAAAAACCATTGCATTTGCGTTTTACGTCATAAAACACACCCAAACAAGGAAAAAAACCCAAACAAGAACACAAAATTCTTACAAACTATGATGGAAAACTTTTTTTTTTGTTAACGTCAAGAGAAATATCATGACCTATAAACCCAATTAATTAAATTAAATTCGCTATTTAGGCTTGAGGGGAGTTTGAAACTAAATTTACTGATTTTAATTATGTTTGATTATTAGTTTTTTGGTCAACGGTAAACAAGGAATATAATGAATCATTACTAAAACAAAATTAGGTGTTTTTTTCACCCAAATTTAGATGTATTGATATACTGTTTGCTTGTTTTGTTGTTTTTCTTTTTCTTTTACTGGTAGTCAAAAAAATTTTACGTCTGTAAACCTACTGTCTAATCCATGTTTGATGAGACTAATCAAAATTATGTAAATGATGCATTATTAGTTAGTGTGTGTTCTTCTATCTTAGTGTTTTCAAAATATCTTCAGAAAAAAAAGTTTATTTTTGTAATTTTTATTTACAGTTACCTTCAAAATATAACATTGGCCAGACTCAAAAGCACTGCGTTGAGACATGAATTTTAAACTCAGCTCAGATCTACATTTTAATAATAAACTATCAAATAGATTAATGTTTAGTAGACATTTACATCAGATTATATATCCACTTCGGTTGTCGCATGGTCTAAGGCGCTACTCTCACAATCGACTAGACTGCCGATGACGTGTAGATCATGGCCGAGTGTAGCCAACTTAGGGTGGTTTATCCTAAATGGTTTCAAACTCTCGCTCCACGCAAAGTGAGGTACACTTCCTCTAAATTCAATCTTCTTCGTCCATAACACATTAGAATAATTAGTACATAGACGTATAACCCGAACGGATAGTAAGACATGATTCTAAAAAAATTACATGATACTAGGGTATCTGTTTCAATACTCGACATGACCGAAAAAAATATCATTAATTAAAATGGAGTTTCTCCTATCACAGGGATCAATTAACGTTCGGGGGGCTGGATTTTGTGTCTATTCTAGATTTAAGTTAGAGTAAGTCGTGTGCTGATATAATCAGTAAGTTCATAAAGTTCACGTTAAATACCTATATAATAATAATGTAGTTACATAAATAACTTAACAGCTGTTATTTTTATATAAAGTCCCTACTTGAGAAGTAAACAACTTAGTTTATAATACTTACGATAGCAACCAATTAGAGCCATGTTCAATATTTTTTAAAGCTAAAAATCTATTATATGAATAAACATATTTATCACTATATGTTATAAAAGATTGTTAAGTTTAGTACTTAATTAACAAAAATAGTTTTATAAAGCACCACAGGCCAAGATGTCTACAAATATGAATATTATATGGAACTTATACTGAAGATATCTAATCCTGTAAAATATAGGTAAAAGCTCAAGGGTCCAGTGAATTCACAGGAAACAAACAAAAAACACACACAAAATTACAGAAAAATGTTGAAAACAGATGAGTCGTAAAGAACCAAACGGTTGAAAGAAAGGGGTTCATAAAAAAAAGGGGGGTAGAATGTGCCTGGTTTCTTTCGATGTTTACCTGACCCCCATTAATTTCCATATTTTCCGAAAAGCTCATTTTAAAGTCAAATTTACGTGGGTTCTTTTTCACCCTCCCCACACCGTGAAGCTCTGCATACAAAGAAAGTAAAGAGCTCTACTCGTGTTGATCCATTTTATTTTCTAGGCACCTTTTTTTTCAGCCCTCGCAAACATGCGAAGATGGTCATACATTTATCATCCCATTTTGGCTCATTCTATATCCACCACTACTAGTATTAGTGGGTGCGAGCTACACAAGAGTAAACACATAATCTAAAATTGAAAATCAAGAAGGAGATTGTATGCATATATATTTTACTATGAAAAAAAGATTATTAACGTTTTCACATCAGCAATGGCCATAATTCATAATTTATTTCAGAAATCCTCCAAGATTGTGTTGTGATTATTGTTACAGAGTCTTTGAAGAGGAATAGACAAACAACATAGACATTAATTAAAATTCAATAAACCTCTTAATAGAACACTAGAACGTAAAGTAATAATATATTTTTATTAGGTTGAACTATTCTATTAAGTTTAATAATTCTTAAATTTTTTCGAAGATAGCTTACGTAGATAAAAGGTTATTTTTTATTCATTAGTAAAGAAAATCTATAGTTTTCTTTGATCTGCTTAGTAAGTAATTTTAAAATCACAATTTTTCAGTTAAGAAATTAAATAGTCAATTAGGAAAAATACATATTCTTTGGACACAGTTAAAAATGATTAGATTATGTCATTCTGTAGACTCATTTCTAAAACAGTAATTAGGTTGATTAAAGATTAAACTATCTCTATTTTATTCCTTGGTTATCATCAATTTGGTGATGTAATTTTTCATAAAAGTTTACCTCTATGTCGTCTAGTTTAGTCCGTCGAAACCGTGCCGACTCAACGAAGCTTGAAACTTGGTTTGACAACAGCGCGGTCTGGGGCGGATCATAGAATGGGGCTTTAAAACATTTACAGACGTGTGACCAGCGGGAGTGTGTGTAAAGTGGCCAGGTCACTAATTAGTTGAGAGATATGTTCCACTTCGAGACCCCTAGACACCCGGGAGGAATGAGATTTTCTCATGGTCACCCTAGAAGTAACGTGCTCTAATATTCCATTCAGAGGATAATTAATTGTACCTTTTCAAAAATGTCACAACTTTCCCACGAACTAATTTAGACAAGTGAGAGAAATAGTCTCACCGGAAAACTTTATTATCTCTTTCACTAACGCGAAATATGCAAATAAAATTTTGTAAAGAGAACAATTCAAACAATGTTGTCTATTTTAAATAAAGCCATACTAACCAAATATTTTTAACATGCTCAGTGAGCAATCATTAACTCTTGTGCTTTTGTTTTCAAAGGAAATATTTATATTTATTTATAAATTGTGTTATTTAATGTGTCTTACCTTCTTATATAGAGACAGTATTGTAACCGTAAGCATTTAAATGTAGATGGGACTCAAAAAATCTCCGAGTGTCTGTAAACGGGGATAAAGCCGAAATTGTTTCATAGATGTTGTTTAAAATAAATATTGGGATGTTATATGGTCATTATAAGGGCTAATTTTTCAATTTTCATGTTAGTTTTTCTAAAAAAAAAAGGGTGAGGGGTTGTTTACTAATGATTATCATTTAATATTCTAAATTAATAATAATAATTATTATTATTATTATTATTAGCACCGCGTCTTACTACCCGTTCGGGTTATCCGCACTTACGCTAATGTGAAATGGTAGGGTGATTGTGAGATGAAATGGAGGACCTACAGTTTAACGTGGAATCCGAACCACGGTAGAGGCCTGGCATTCCTCACATTCACAAGTCGTGATTAATACACGTCTTGTCAGAGGTGAAGGAAGGGTTTGGTAATCAGATAAATCTGTGCCGTAAATTAATAATTGCTGTAGGATTTTTTATGTCTAAGAGAGTTAATATTATAATCAAAATAATGTTGGTTTATCTGGGCGTAAGCCTGTTATATTTTTTTAATTTGTCCCTCGTATATATTTCAAAATAAGGTACCTGTACTTCATGATATTAGCTTGAGAAATGCTTATCATGATACGTCATCATTTATTTTCAACCCGTTTAGCAATTCCCCTCGAAATAACGCTATGCACTTAGGTACTGGATGCCTAATAATTCATCCTCAACCTTACCGAATGTGGAATTGATCTATTTTACCTTAATATAGTGGGTATCCTGGGAAAGTGTGAGCTAAAACGATTGATAATAATTATTAAATTACTAAATTGAATTTCTATTTTTTTGCCGTCAAAGGCACATTAGTTGACAAATAGAACACCCAAAAAAAAAAAGATGCACCGGGCACTTTTGGTGGTCTTATCCCGGAAATAATGACGAAACGTTAAGTCGGAACGCTATGAATTCGTAGTGTAAGTCCGGTTTCAGTTTATCGTAAGTTACTGTCGACTAATTTTCTGGTTTGACTATCAAATGATTAGTACACCAGCACTATTAACGTCTAAACAATATTTTAAAATGAGTATAGCCCGAATGGGTAGTAAGATGCGGTGCTAACAATAGTAATAATAATAATAATAATAGTATTTATATTTTTAAATTATTGGTTAAAGCATTGATCCTCGTTTCTTATTCAGTATGTTTTGTTTAAAATTAGCCTAAGCGTGCACGTGTGTGCTTGTGTGTGCTTGTGTGTGTGTGTGTGTGTATGGAATTCTGTGTCTTATTTAACCAAAGATTAATTAAATTAACCATATTTGTGTTGGATTTTTAGCACATTTAATTTCCATATTATGAACCTCTATTGAATGCACAGAGGCTTATTGAGTGGTGCCATGGAAAGCAAATAAATATTATTATTATTATTATTATTATTATTATTATCATCATTAGCACCGTGTCTTACTACCCGTTCGGGTTGTACGCACTTAAACTAATGTGTAATGGTAGGGTGATTGTGAGATGAAATGGAGGACCTACAGTTTAATGTTTGTGATTAATACACGTCTTGTCATAGGTGAAGGAAGGTTTTGACAATCAGATAAATCTGTGCCGGGACCGAGGATTGAACCACGAACCCGAAAAGCGAAAAACAAGGATTAGTTGTAGTAAGGAAGCCTTGTTGCAGTCCAATACTCTACATTGGGAGCTAAACGAATAATAAATAAAGAAAATAAAAGGCAAAATGGAAGGAAGATGACGAATGCAATCAACATCTGACCCCAAATAAGGAAGAAAGATATTGTTTCAGGATCTAAAAAAGGGAAGCTGCTTTATATACGTGCTGGAGAACTTCAGTTGGACTCGGCAATGGACCTGTTGAAAGACAGAACACATTATTATTATTATTATTAGTAGTATTAAAGGGGGGTAGGGATGAGTAAAGTATTATAGTTTTAAAGGAAATGAACTTAAATTGGCCAAGAGAATGGTAAAACAAAATTATCCTCAAACCCATCCAGCTGAGATTTGAACCCTATCTTCCCAATCATCGACCAACCCTACTAGACGAGACTTATATTTAGTCCACGTGACCACCGATTTGAATAGTAAACTTGTTGAACTATCTCACCAACAATGATAGCTGGTCAAATTAGACCATAATACGATTTAAATCAGGCTAGTAAGTAGAGTTTCTGCAGACCTTTAGCCGACAACTGGATACGAACTTGGCTCCCTCTAAGACTGTAGTCAACCTTTATGCTCAATGAGGCAGAGGGCCGGGCTTTAGATAACCGCGAAACCAAAATGTAAGGCAAAGGTAAGAATGTAGGGTAAAATGATTTATATAGTACTCAAGAGTAGATGAGGTTCCCGACGAGAAGGCATCCTTGTGATGCCATTAATTTGTTAGTTGAAGCTGGAGGGTAGGACACTTGGAACTTGCCGTGTGCTTAGACCACAAAGTGCTCTACGTTTAGGAGTACCTAGGGTGGAGGGGGAGGAGTTTATAAACTGAGGTAAACAGGGGAAAACAGATGGGTGGATTAAAAACCAACAAAAGAGGAAGGATAACGCTTTATTACTTTCTTGGATCTTAGTTAAATTTAGTAGGTGTTATGTCTTTCGGCCTGTCCGTTAACTTGTACAAATTGAGCTCTTCAAGCATGTTCTATCAGCAGCATCCTTTTATTTAAATGTCCTGAAACTTAATCTTATTTCCTTGTTTGAGGTAATCCGTAATTTGCATTCATTGTCTTCCTAGTCACCTTCTTTATTTCACTTTGCCTTCTATGTCGTCACTCAGTAAGCCACTTTACTCTCAAAGTGTTAGTCATCCAGTTGGCTTTTCTCCGTAGGATCACCTATAGAACTTTTCTGGTTTCATTTTTATTGACTCTTCTTAGAACTTCTTTAATTCATACAAAGCGAAAGTATTGTAATTGTGAAGATTTTCTACTCCAGGTTTATGATAAAACTGGACGTTTTATGTGCTTCCAAACTCAAAAATGTGGATATTACAATTCTGTTTGTCTCCATGAATGTGTACCTCTGAGTGTATCTGTTTCCTGGAGCAACAGTCAAAACGGCTTGAATGATTTCGTTCAAATTTGATATTTAAATGTTATATGGTCATACCTCAAAGTAAAATCATGAATTTTATTAAAGCCCTAAAATTAATATTAGTCTAGTCTTTGACTAATTTGTAGATACTAGTTTTTATAACAGTTGTGTTCAAAACTGCTAGCCGAAGGGTGTTTCCATGACCATCAAATCAATAAAGAAATATTTAAGGGTTGTTAACTGATAACAGATTTTTTTTTAAATATATTGTTCCTAATAGCAATAGACTATGAAAAAGCACGCACAATCGTATGGAATCATTCATTTTTCCATAAATCTTCTCAAAAGACATTACAAGTATTACATTAGTAAAATAATGAGAGAGAGATTTGAACAAAATACCAAATGAATTTAAAAATAAAACCCTTATTGATGATCACGTGGACCAAGACGTAAAATTAGTCTTACAATTTTGGAATGGAAATTATTAAGGTAGAAATTAAAGAAAATGTACCTGCATTTATAAAGCGGGAGAGTGTACAACCATTTAGTAAATAAACATCCTTAGTACATCCTAATAGAAATCTTACCCCGACCAACATTATCAAACCAGAACAAACGAGACTGGCGCCTTAACCAGCTTGCCCACTAACGCAGGTATTTAAATTTTAGCACCACGTCCTACTACCAGTTCAGGTTATATATAATACGCATATGTACTAATTAGTCTAATGAATTGGGGTGAGGAAGGTTGAATTTAGATAAAGTGTGCTTGCAGTTGCGTGGAGGTAGATTGGAAAACCATGTTGGAAAAATCACTCTCAGTAGACCCAACCAGGATTCAAACCCCAATCACCCTATCATCGGCAGTTTAATCCATAACACAAGAATGACGCCTTAGACTAGAAGGTCACCGAAGCAGGTGATGTGGGTATTTGTTTTACTATCACTAATAAAACATTATTTTCTTCAGTTTATTAAAAATATATTTATATACCAGTAACAACAATTCATTTTGATGATACTTAATATTTTTCATTTCAACTCCACTTAAAAATTCCGTTCTTGATCATTAATTCTAAATACTACGTTGTCAAGAATAATGAAGGAACACATCCTTCATTAGCATCATAAAGCTAGAATGTTACAATAATAACTTTGTTCTGACAAAGTATTTTTTATGCCACGTTTTACTAACCACTTAGGCTAAAAGCAATTAAAACAAATTAATATGTTAGAGCTTAGGATACTAGAATTTAAATGAAATTTTATCTCATTCGCGTGATAGGAGAGATAGAGAGAAACATTTTAATAAAATCACACTCTCAATTACACCATCTGGGATTCGAACTCCAAACCATCCAGTCACCGGAAATCCAGACTAGATTATTACATTTATTCCGTGGGTCCACTGAAGAGGTTAAAAATGTAATAGGTAAATGGGTTTAATATCGTTTAAAAAAATCACCAAAATAAATTTTCAAAAGCCTGTGGGCCTATTTGTTTATACTGTTAAATTACAAACAAAAGACCTGTATGAATCTACTATTACTACCTTCCCCACTGTCTAGATAGTTTCTCTTTCTCTGTCCAATCTTTCCTTGTCTTGTGTATGCGAGGAGCCCTGAGCACTTTCGGAATATTTTCTTTTGTCTTCTCAGCTTGCCTCTGTACTAGATCAATTTATTGCGCTGTGATGGCTTCATCCCAAAACACAAGAATGCACCTTGGGGCTATTTCCTTTCTTTAATATGAAACTTTATAGACGATCTTTAAATTCTCTTCTTCACTAAATATCATCTTAATATTATTATTAGCACCGCGTCTTACTACCCATACGGTTTGTACGCACTTACGCTAATGTGTAATGGATTGTGAGATTAAACGGAGAACCTACAGTTTAACGTGGGATCCGAACCACGGTGGAGGCCTGGCATTCCTCACATTCACAAGTTGTGATTAATACACGTCTTGTCAGAGGTGAAGGAAGGGTTTGGCAATCAGATAAATCTGTGCCGGGACCGAGGATTGAACCCCGGACCCCCCAGCACAGAAGTGTGACACCTTATCCCCTAGACCAACAGGTCACAACATCTTAATAGGATTTATCTTCGAATTACTAATACTATCAACATTAATTGATAATCTGTTGGTTTCTTTTTTCTTGTCTCGTTATACAAACATACATTGTACAATTAATTATTCACCCTAATATGAGCTTTAATTTGTTTTGTTACCAGATCATCCCTACCCGTTCGGCTTGGACGCGTACGAATTAAACTCGTGTGTTAGGGATGAGTAAACATACATTTAGAAGAAATTTACCTAAATTTGCATGGAGGAAAGAGTGGCAAAACATTTGGGAAAAAACAGCCTTAGTGAACCCGATCGGATTCAATCCTCGATCACTCCATCATAACCAGTCCAGTCCATTGTGAGAGTGACGCCCTAGTTAGACCATTCGGCTTCACTAGCGGGTATAAGCTTTAATGGATTCGTTATTTAATAGCGATATTAAAACGGTTTGCCCTGATTTAATGCTTATAAATACTTTTTTTTTTTACTAAGAATACTATCACATTTAATTTAATACTTCACTAAACTAAATAGCACGTAAAATATCGAATTTATTACACAATTTACTGACATCCTGTTTATTATTTACGCTAATGGGGCAGAGGATAAGTAAGTTATAGTTTTAGAGGAAATATATCCTTATTTGCGTGGAGGAAGAATAGTAAGCCATTCAGTAAAAACCAGCGTCAGTACACCGAGCCTGGATTCCAACCCCGACCTCCCCATCCCCCTTATTTGCGTGGAGGAAGAATAGTAAGCCATTCAGTAAAAACCAGCGTCAGTACACCGAGCCTGGATTCCAACCCCGACCTCCCCATCCCCCTTATTTGCGTGGAGGAAGAATAGTAAGCCATTCAGTAAAAACCAGCGTCAGTACACCGAGCCTAGATTCCAACCCCGACCTCCCCGTCTCTGGAATTCCAGTCTAACACGTGAGTGACGCGTTAGTTAGACCATGCGAGCACTAATATGGGTAAGAGTTGAGTTAGAAATTGTCTGACAATAATGGTTTATTTGATAGACTTTCTACTAAAATTAAGTAGAAACGGGGAAATTTCTTTTGAGCCCTTTTATTAAATACGTTTGTATTTTTCCTAAATTATTTTATTCTATAATAATAATAAAAATAAAAATTGTGATATTTCATTGTGTGTTAATCCTTTTTACGTTCATATTAATTTATTTACCAAAATATATAATTTATTGAAAATTATCAAAGCAACTGCATTTATGTTATTCGGTACTTCAAAGATATCAGGTTTGATCAATATAATTATATATAAACCTAATGATCATATACTGTGTAATTTATTTAACAAACTTCATTATGAAATTAACCTAATTATTAAAGGAACACAGCGTTTCTTTACATTTTAATTTAAAAACTAAAATATTAATTAATTGAAACAAACAAAAATTATGAAAAAAAAGTATTCTCAAATTCGCTTATTTATTTATTTATTTTAAGTAGAACGTTAAGGATATTTTTACCATCAATATTCAACTAATCCCCAGTAGCTCCTCCTCACTCAAATCTATCCTTTAATCCTACTCTCTCAGAGAAGGAAACTATTTTTTTTTAACTCGCCATTTTACACGTGTAAGCTTTAAATCTTCTTTCTATCCCTATAATAAATAAAATCTGTCATTCATTGACGAAGGCTGAATTCAAGAGATGAATCGAGCTTCAAAAGACATCTAACCAACGGGATCCTGAGCACCAAATTCTAAACCCACACACGTCCGTCTTCAGGCGTAAGATAGAGTGGGATTTAATACTCTGAACAAAGTTGATTGAGAGACATCGAGGAAAATAAGGTCAGACCCCATTCGGCTTCAGTTTAACACTAAAAGACTTAAACGATGGTTTGAAATTGGCAGACTAAGCTATATACAGTCCCATTTTACCAGGCAGAATCTTCTCTTTTGACAACTCGAAGAGCTTTTTTTATTTTAGGTATCTAACGTGCAGTTTCTAAACCAATGACCGCCTCTTTGGTCTAGTGGTTGGAGTACCTGGTTACAGATACAGAAGTCACGGGTTCGATCCCGGCGCTTACAGATTTTCTGTAAAGCAGTGGGTCTGGAATGCGGTCAACTCAGTCTCGTGAGAACAATTGCTTGAAGAAAGACTGTAGCGGCTCCGGTATAGAAAACTGGGATTAATGGCAGGAGGGTTCATTGTTCTTACATCATGACAATCTCTATCCGCTCGTTAATTCATCACTTTGAACGAGGAAACACACTTTTCTACAGTGATAAATATTTTGGCCACACCGGGAATCGAAACCAGGACCTTTAACTTAGTAGGAAGACACGATACCGACTGAGCTAAGGTGTCGGTCTATTTGAAAAGTTAATACATCTACTTTCACATATACCTATGTTAGATCATATTTTCTACATATGTCACTGTCTTTTTTCCTATTCAGATTATACTCATGATAAAATATAATACTTACTGGCCCTACCGATGAATGAAAAATATCATATATTAAAATGTTATAACTGTTGGCCACAGTAAAATATATATATATTTACATTTATAAAAAAAGCTCTTCATTTAAAAATGTACTGCCGCTTACATGACTCTGAAAAACAGTTTACTGTGCGCTGTTTCATGTTTTTATTTTTAGGTGATCAACTCTCAGCCGATTAACTGGGATAATATTTGAATCGAATTATTGAAGCTTTATACATGTTTTAATTAATGATAGTGAAAATGGGATCAATTTAAAAGTTTTTTTAATAAATTTAAATGTTTTAAAGTTGTTACATATTTAAAATATGGTAAAACGGTTTCGATGGTCTTCATTCTACTGTGTCTTCTAAAATAAACTGCTATGCATAAAACTGCACCACAAGCTGTATTACCTAAGCTATTTGTTACCTGCTGTTGTGAAACGGGGATGAAACTGGCTCTTAATCTTACTATCCATGGATTTACTGGTAATAAAATAAACCACATGTTTTACCGACCCCCAAAATATGAATGTTTGGCGTGCGTCACACAAAAAAAAAAAACTCAGAATTACCACGTTAATCAAAACTTTTAGAATTGAAATCCTTGGCGTAAGCTGTTGTCTTCGTGCGGGAGAGCAGCCATGTTTTTGCATTAGTGTTAACGTCGACCTATCCTCATGATAGGTGACCCATAATCCAAATTTAAGCTTATGACAAAATATACATAAAGGTAAGAATTTATGTCAGAGGGAAGCAAAACATTATGGCTTAGTTTTTCATGAGGCATGTTTTAATTAAATTTATATAAGTATACGATATACTTATACTACTATAAAGCCACACGGCTGACTGACTGACTCACTCACTCACTCACTCATTGACATTAATGTTTACCCACTTCCAGATGAACTAGAAACTTGAAATTTGGCAAACTTATAGCTTCTAGCCTGTAACCAACTAAATATGAATGTTTGGCGTGCGTCACACAAAAAAAAAAAACTCAGAATTACCACGTTAATCAAAACTTTTAGAATTGAAATCCTTGGCGTAAGCTGTTGTCTTCGTGCGGGAGAGCAGCCATGTTTTTGCATTAGTGTTAACGTCGACCTATCCTCATGATAGGTGACCCATAATCCAAATTTAAGCTTATGACAAAATATACATAAAGGTAAGAATTTATGTCAGAGGGAAGCAAAACATTATGGCTTAGTTTTTCATGAGGCATGTTTTAATTAAATTTATATAAGTATACGATATACTTATACTACTATAAAGCCACACGGCTGACTGACTGACTCACTCACTCACTCACTCATTGACATTAATGTTTACCCACTTCCAGATGAACTAGAAACTTGAAATTTGGCAAACTTATAGCTTCTAGCCTGTAACCAACAAGGAAATTCCAAAAAGTATAAAATCTTAATTTTTAATCCCCGAAAAAATTCAAAATCGTGTAGCAACTTTAAAGTCGGTGCAGATCTTTCTTTGGAGGTCTCTTGTGGCTAAGCGGTAAGACCTATAAAAAAACGGCTCTGGAATTACATTAGTTTACATCCACTTGCAAAGAAAATCCACTAGTGGTATATAAATACAGTGTTTAACTTCTGACGGAACGCGGCGGAACGGCGTTCCAGTACCTCTACTAAGGCAAAAACGAAATTCAGAAAAAATATCTTTAGAAAGACGTGATTAGCAAATCAATTGTATACATAAGCGCGGTGTTTTATTTAAAAATTAGCTACGTGGGTGAACAATAGTTTATGTGCCCAACAATAACAGATACGTTCCCTAACCCAAACACGCAGTCTTGTTTTCTTTCACCACAAGGTGTATCAGTGGTAGAGAAGCGACCTTGAAAGAGTTTTGGTGGGGGATAGGGGTTGTTGAAAGTTGATATCTAGTGGCGTGAATTCCTATGACTCATCTTACCTCTCTCTCCCCCTTCCATGCATTTGCATTAAGTTATATTGAAAAACATTAAAACACAAACACATTTGGAGAAATTTTAAACGTTTTCTTTGTTTTTAGAATAAAATAATCCTTAAAAACACGTTTTTTGAAGCTTAAATTTAAAAAAAAATCAGAGAGGAGGATAGATCCTCCGGTAGTGCGTTCCGGTACCTAAAATTTTAGAAATCAGCCACTGTATATATATCTATATAGATATTTAATAATATCTCTCTCTCTCTATATATATATATATATGTATTTATTTACTTAGCACCGCGTCTAACTACCCGTTCGGGTTATACGCTTAAGTACTAATTACGCTAGTGGATTATGAATTGGGAAGATTGAATGTAGAGGAAGTGAACCCGCATTTGTATTGTATTTCTTACCTCCCTACCCAAGTCCAGGGAAAGTGCTGCAAATCATTTAAAATTAAAAAAAGCTAACACACACACGTATATATATATATGGAGAGAGATAGCCTTGAAAAGCACGGTATAAGCATTCACTAATTTTATTTTAAATTTTGGGATTCACTTGTTGATTTGATTTTGGGGGATAGGTGCTTGCCTCAGGATATTATGATCGTGGGTTCAAACCCAGCTGAGGTTAGTGGATTTTTCTTGAACTAAATAAATACGTAGCACAACTTCCTTTGGAGGGGAAATAAATCCATCTGTCCCAGGTTAATTGTGGTATGTAAAATAGCCCTGGAAAGTATCTGAAAGTAACTTACCCAGCCAAATTAGTTGGCCCTTTCGCGCTAGCTCATAGAAATTCTCGTGTCTCGTATGATCTGATGGTTCATAAAGTGAATACCTATAATATAAATGAAATAAAATTATGCCTAATTATTTATTTGTAATATTCTTCATTAATATTTTATCAATGTTTATATGAGAGAGTAAAGAACAGTTAAATACGGTTATTTAAAATTATATAACAACCTCAACATCAGGATTAAATGATTGTAACCATACAAATATTTGAATATTCTTTGAACTTTTACAAACGCAATTTCTGCCAGATACATGACGTGCTATTTTCGTAATAATAATTTATCAGAAGCTAAGCTCTCAATTTAGGTGTGAGCCATAAATACCTCCCTTTCCTTCTCACCAACACCCCTGACCCCGTTGTTACGGCCTTTGTGGCAGTACCGTGATTTTCCTGAATAGGAATGCTATCACACAAAAGTTAGAACTTTGACACAAGAGACTTGATCGGTAGATACAAAAAGGGCAAAGTTAAACAACGAATGTTGAAAAACGATGCCAATATGCGAGATGGACAATATTAAACGCGCTTGATATTGGTCGCTGCCATTGTGTGGAATTGAAACTTTCAAAATGGTTCTGGAAAATGAAAATAGCTATAAAAAATTTAAACAAACAGATATTGGAGGGGTTAACATTTTACCTCTGCGTGACAGTAAAAAAAAATGATCATAGCTGTCTCTCTTTTGTTTCTGAGCAAAAATGCCTTGCTATACGAGTTTTTTTAATATATTTTTCATGAATCCTTTTATTTATGTCCCCATTCCAACTTTACACATACACTAGTAGAATAGAGATGAGTAAGGGAGAGTTTTTAAAGGAAATGTGCCCTATTTCCATGGATGGATAGTGGAAAAACATTTAAGAAAACCATACGCAATACATACAACCAGGATTTGAACACCAATCTCTTCATCTCACTGGCAGCCCAGTAAGACAAGAGATCGGTGCGTGAGTCTATGCAACCACCAATGTGATTTTTTTACAAGCCTAATTTAGCATCAGTAAAATTATGTAGTCAAATAAGTCCATTTTTTTAATGCTAGTTTTCAGTCATTCTAAAACCTCGTTTATATTCTAACACAACATGTTGTTCAACACGATCCCAACAAGTTGTGTTAAAATATAAACGCATTCCCAACTTGTTGGGGATGTTGGCCAACGTGTTGGTGTTGGGAGAGCCGGTCCGAGCCAACAAGCTGTGTTGGATTGTGTTGGATCATTTTTTGTAGATAATAAACGACCAATCCAACATGTTGGCTGAGTTGGGTAGGTTCTGCGCATGCGCTAGAGAGTCGAGTCAATCTCTAGCCCTGGCAACGCACATGTTTTGTGGCTATACATAAGGCTCCCATAAAGCGCAGAGTTGTAGCAAGTTTTTCTCCCGGTGTCACAACAATTTTCCTTTCCATTTTACCACGTAAATGATGATACAGAAGTGTAACTAAGCATTCAAAGTCACATATGACATGCGTAAAAAGTTAGCAAATCCACTTTGCAAGTGTAGGTAATTCATTATTCCCATGTCAATTGGAAGTTTAGCCAAAAAACTTAAAAACCCCGCACCCTTTCTTACGTTTTGGTTTTTTCTGCAAGAGTACACTTCCTGTCAACACAATTAATTAATAACGGCAAGTAATACGTCATTATCCATGGCTAGAAATGTATAGAATTATTAAAAACTAGCGGAGGACCCAGGATGTTGGTACAAGTTGGCGACAGTAAACGTAGCTTACTTTTCCTTACAACATGTTGGGTCCAAATTGTTACATAATAATCGAGGCTTAAGAATCAACAAATTAGTGAATGAATGAATTAATGTTCCTTGAGATGTGTTTTCTTTTAATAGAAAACTGTGCCTTCACCCGAATGACCTTGAATTTCGCCAGTGCTGCTGCTCTTGTATATTGCTTTACACTTTTATATTTGATCTTGGAAATGTATCTAGAACCGTGTTTAAGGTAATGGCCGGCAAACCTGATGGTCGGTTCTCGCAATAGACTATACTGCCAATAACAGAGAGATCGGGGTTCAAATGCCGGTTAGATGTACTGAGGGTGGTATTTCCTAAATTATTTCCCACTCTCTCCCTCCACGCAAATGCTGGTACACTCCATGTAAATCCAACCTTCTTCAACTCCAACTCACAAGCATCATTATTATATATACGTATAAATGAACAGGTAGCAAGACGCGACGGTAAAACAAAATAACCTTGACCTATAGATCCTAGTCAACAATTAAATTAACTAGTTATATGAGGTTAAAAATTATATGACTTTAAATAGACGTTCCTATTGTGGAAGCTATGGAGTTTGGGGGTCTGTGGTGCACAAAAAAAAAAAAGCAGCACCAGAAGCGTGGTAAGAAGGTAGATTCACAAAATTTGCCAATATTTGTTTTAGATTAAACATTGAAAATATGCATATTTGTTTATCATTCTTATCAGTATTGACACAAACCTTTAAAAAATTATAACTTTTTATCATATGATTTGGTGTATGAACAACACATGAAAGTAGCTTTAGTAACGTTTTTAGATACCAATATTCCTACTCTGTTCAAGCTATAGTTTTGCGATCTTCGTTGATAAAATGATTACTACAGTATACAATCAGGAGATTTGTACTTTTGATATGAATGTATTTAGTTCTCCTAGAGACATGCTTATGACTGGTTCTTGGCTAAAAAAAAAGGTCCAATTTTGTAATCCCAGATTAGTAAACACAAATTATAAAGAAAACTGATCATACCAAATCCTTCTACATAACTCTAAATGGTGATCTATAATTGAAATATTTTCTTTAATTTATTAATATAATTCTGATTAACTACGTTAAATAAATATATAAACTATAATTTTCAGCCTTATCTTTTAGACTATTAAATAAATAATTAGCGCATTAATTAAATCAGATATTAACTCATCAATTAATAACAACTACTTAAACGTTTATACAAAATGATTTATTTTGTCTAATAGTTAATTACTAATTAGCAATAAATAGATTAATAAATTTACTATGATATAAAATAAATTTTATAATCTACGCCCTACGGTAAACAACCAATATAAGTAACAAGGTCATTGTTTTATCAGATTAAAATAGTTAGTTAATAAAAGGTGGAGTGACGTACGGCTAGAAGAAATATTTACCAAATTTATAAACATCCTAACAAAATACATTTATTGAAATTTAAACGCTCCTTTCAATTAAAACCCGCCTCGGTGGCGTAGTTAGCTAACGCGCTAGTTTAGTGTTGAGATAGACGGTCGAGGACGGGGAGATCAAGGTTCGATTCTCGGTCGGGTGAACTAGGGGTGGTTTTCCCAAATGGTTTACCAATCTCCTTCCACGCAAATGTGAGTTCACTTCCTCTTAGTTCAACCTTCCTTATTCCTAACTTATTAGCGTAATTAGTAGTCTACTTAAGAGTATAAACCAAACGGTTATTAGGACGCGGTGCTAAATAAAAAAACTTTCAATTAAATAAAACTTTTTTCAAATACATTATTTATGGTTATGAAAGATAAAAATGAAATTATATAATAATTCACTTACTAAGTTGGAATGCCGTTAACAGCTGATGGCAATGTTTATAAAACAAGTCTAGTTCTGTCAGTGATCATAATATGGTGTTCTTGTGCCTTTCCGTGGAGGACGTTTCCATGTCCATGTTCCATGAGATGAGGTGATGGGGATAGTGAATACGAGGGTGTGGAACTAGAAGAAACTCTTAATCCTAACTTAAGTCTAATAAGCCAAACCCTGGTGACCATTGGGGTACTTCCCCTTCCGGGAAAAATACTCAAGGTACCAGCCGGGAATCAAAGCCGAAATCCCTTGAATCGTAGCCAAGTGTACTGACACACCACGAGGCCACTAGTTCTATCGGTGAAAATGAAACTGAAACTTGAAAATTTAAATATATTGGATGGAACTGTACCAAAGATAGCATTTGATTAGTTCTAAATTTATTATATGTCGTACTTTTTAAAAGCAGTAATGAACTTTCGAGTTACTAATTCAAGAGAGTAAGTAAATAAAGAAACATTATTGTCATTTTATGATATAAACCTTTCTATAAATATATGTTAACTTTTTTTAATTTTAAATGATTTGTAGCACTTTCCCTGGACTTTAAAATGATGCAAGCCTCCAAACAACTTAATAGTTTATGTCAAGAAAATAGATACTTATAAAAATTGAAAAATTATATTGAATTAATCAAAATCTCTCAACATAAATTCGTCTCAAATCCCGTTAGCGACAAATACTTATACTAGTAGTCATTGTTTGCATCGTTCAAACTTTAATCTTTTAGCAAATTTAATTATTATAATTACTTAGACGATCTTAGAAATAATGTAAAGCTTATATCAAAAGATTCCAAACGTATTTAAATAAAAAACATAAAAGTGTTTTGAAAGAAAAGAAAGTTCAATGTGATTTAAATAAATATTAAGTTCTTTGTTTTTGAGCGATTTGTTAACAAAAATCCTCCACCATTCTTCAAGGCCTAGCTCTACAATCAATTATTGACAAAGGACGACCTTACTATCTCGTCACAGCTTTCAAGTCAACTTTAAAACGCTTTCTTTGTGTATTTTTTTTAATCTAATTAAAACCGGACAGATATATTTTTTAATGTGTGCAAAGCCATTTATTTTTGTTGAACGTGTAAACATAGTATGTGTCAAAAAAATAATTCGATCATCTCATAATGGCTGAGGCTTATGTAGAAGGTCATTTTTAATTATCGTAACTGTATGATAATTTTGTGAACACGTCAATTATCTACGATTAAAATAACTTTCTACAGCAATTCATTTGTAAAATGGTATGTCTAAAACTATGTTTTCAGAATTTTCCCATCGGTTGCGGGGTGAATATAGAATAAAATTCCAAGATAGCTTTATATCCAAAAGTACCTAATAATCTCTACTCTGAGAAAATGAGGATAGTATCGTTTTACGATGAAATTAACTTTTAATCCTATTTGATTTGGAAAAAAAAAATTTTTTTTAACTTGGTTTTCAGAACATTCTCGATGGTTGTGGGCAAGGGTTCTAAATATCAGATTTATATAATATCAAGAAAGCATTAAGTAATTTTGAAACCACGTAACCTGAGATCATTATTGTAATTAGTAAACATTTAAAGATCTTCAACACTTAAATAAACTTACAACTAAAGTGTTTTATTCATTTTAATAAATGTGAATCGGAATAAAATAAAAGTATTACTTAATATGGATGTGATGAATTTTACAGACAGTATAATCTTAATATTGCTTAAAAATGACACCCTAACACATAGTTCGTCTATCGTGTATAGGTCTTATTTTTCAAAATAAATGTAAATTGAATTGTAATAGTTTAAATAGTATTTAATAAAATTATCAGGATGGAGCTAACATGCCAACATAACCAACCTTATGAAACAATGGCCAACTAAGTTACAATATTTTTTCCATCTAGTAAATTATAGTTGAACTTCACAATCTGATCTTACTGTTGAAATGAAAATAATATATTTTTCTGACAGGTACTGTATTGAAAAATATGAATTCTTTTCCCTTCTCTGTGTGCGTGTGTTTGTCTATTGTATTTCTTACCTCCCTACCCCAACGTTGAAGACTACGTTATCCAGACAGACAGAACAAACAAACAAAAGTATGCATGGAATAGTATGTGACAAGAGATGCGGGATTATTCTCAACACATGTATCCAGTCTTCTGATTACTCTCACGTTTCCTTGGGAGAAAGGAAAACCTTTCAAAATGTCTCCTTTACTGAAAATAAACTCCATGTAGGAAATATGATGAGTTAAAAAAAAAATATATATATATATATATGTATACGTAGAAAGGTAAACACTTGTAAAAATAAATATGACTGTAGCTCACAAGATCTCTTTAAATAATGTTAACATACTACTTTTTTTTTAAATATTCTATATCGTGTTTGTTAGATTTTAATGGAGCCAGCTTCAATCCAATTTACCAAAACTCCGGATCATCTATAATTTTGGGAATGTTTTACGGTTAGAGATGTAAAAAAAAATCGAGGTTCGAATTTCGGTCAGGTGAACTGGGGGTGGTTTTCCCTAAACGGTTTTCCACTCTCCCTCCACGCAAATGCGGGCTTACTTCCTCTACATTCAATCTTCCCCATCCCTATTCCATTAACGTAATTAGTACTTAAGCGTATAACCCAAACGCGGTGCTAAGTAAATAAATAGAAATAAAAATAGTAATAACAATAATAATAATACCATGTCTGGGCTACATTATTCTGTAGCTCAGTTTGCAGAAAAATTAGCCAGTACTAATGTACTGTTGCCCGGGGGACGCCCGAAAGTTCTAATCGTACATCCTTTCTGTTATAGCTTTCTCCAAGTTCTGAGGAGATGAGGGAATGGTGGTAGTTAATATGGAGCTAATAAAGATCTTAGCTTAGATCAAGTATAATTTACCAAAGCCTGGTGACCATGGGAATTATTCCCCTTTCGAGAAAAAGCTTCTGATACCAGCCGGGGATCAAATCCCGAACTACTAGGTCTACAACCAGATGCCCTGACCACTATACACCTGGGGGTGAACGACAGAATTACAAGAAACAAATCATTAAAAAACATATGCACAACATAGAATTACCAGCTTCGGTGACCACATGGTCTAATGCGATACTCTCGCAAATACTAAACTGCTAAATACGGGGAGATCGGAGTTTAATCCCAGTCGGGTGCACTGAGGATGGCTTTTCCTACATAGTTTTTCAATCTCCCTCTATGAAAATGCGGGTACACTTGCTCTGAATTAAACTTCCTGATCTCTAACATTTTAGTGTAATTAGTACATAGGCGTTTAACTTGAACGGGTAGTAAGACGTGGTGCTAAGAAAAAACATAAAATTCTAATATTAAGCTAACTTTCGAATACAGCCTCGTTATAGGGTATTTCCACTCAGATAAATACAAACAAACGACCATTTTCATAGCACTTAACAAATAGGTGTATACAATCAGCAAATATTTCAATTATTATGGTAAATAAGAACTGAGATGCAATATCCATAAATTATTCTACTATCAGTACTCAGTACTATCAGATACTCCTCCAATAGGAATAGTGATAGTTAAAATTAAAATTAAAGACAGAATATTTCAAGAATGGTTCCAACAAAAAATGTAATAATTTCAATAGAAAATGTTATGTGTGGTTTTTTGTACAGATATTTAACTACAGGACATTAAAAACTAGTTCAAAGTACTTCGGGATTGTAATATGTAATTAGCTTGAAGAGAAAATATTCAGGGATTCCCGTCACTCTAATTGTACTATTTCAGTTCGAACACTTTAATAGTATGTTAAAACTACTATGCTATAAATGTTTTTGATGAAACAACCTTAATAATATTAATCGAAGAGTGACTTTATTACGAGTTTTTGTCACTATTTATGGAAGTTAGCGGGTAGAAAAAATAATTTGCACACCTACAAGTACACTAAAAATGTGAGTATAAATGTGTGCTATATTATAATTTAGATTAAAAATCAAAATAAGTGACAAATGCATTATCCCATTATAGCGGGTATTTTGAGATGTAATCAAATATGTTTTTGTCTGATGAATCAATTTATTTTTACTCTCTTTATCAACATAATAAGCAGACGCTAGACTAAAAAAGGGATGTTTGCGCTTCGTTTGCCAAGATTATAACTAGCTTTGCTGAGCTCGTCTAGATTGTTTTCTTCCAATTAAATAATATGGATGAGAACCTTTTTTAATAACGAGGGCTTACATACCACGATGTATTTTCCTTACAGTTGATCCGTTTAATTCTGTTTTTGTGTGTGCCCGTAAATTTCCAACTCATCTTTCCTGTCAATCTTTAGATCACACTTTATATACTTTCCTTTTTTCAACCTTCTATAGATTATTTTTTTTTCATTTACACGATTTTTCTATATTTTAGTGTCGCTTTCTTTGTCCCTCCCTACCGTGCCTCCCTCAACCTCCGTAAAAAAATATTCATTATCCAATCCACTTCCTCTTCTAGTTTTACAGCTGTAATTTATCCGAGCGAATAATTAAATCCCCTTCACTTTATTTTTTTATTTTTTCACGGTCATGCCAGTGTATAAAACAGGTAAAATTCTCAATAGTTGGATTATGAAAGGACTCGTAGCTGTTGGAAGAAGAGTAAGAGATTATTTTTAACGTCCGTGTAGTCAATTTGATTGAATTAGAGCAGGACGATGACATTCCGTAAAAAGTGAAGGGTTTTGATTTATTGCTCAGTTAAATTATTGCTTTTTGGAACGCCTTTGGAGGAAATTTAAATTTCTGCGAAAAAAAAGTATATTATTAATTTTAACTTGATTATTTAAAATTAAATGACATTTTAAGTAAGGACTAGGTTTTGATTTAAATTTGGAGAAGAATTCAGACACTAAAATATTACTAATAATGTATTAGCTTTGAATAGTCAACCATCCATAATTATTTGAATGTATTTTGTACTGCATTTTCTATATTATTAATTGGGTAGAAACTAATGAGTAGTCATTAATCAAATCCAGGTAAGCTCACTAGAATTCGTTAATGTGTGCGTATTAACGCGTAGGTTTACAAAAGTTGTGGTTTGAACGCTAAGCAGCTGTAGTTATACTATTGTTTATTTTATTAATGGGGTCTTCTTACGGTGTGCTTAGATACGTCACAGACATCCAAAAGTCCTACTTCAAACAAAATTGGTTTTATTTTATTTTTTAGAACGTCTTTAATACCACCTGTTAAGGTTACACGCCTTTATACTAATTACTCTAGTGTGTAAGAGATTTATAAGGCTGAATTTAGATTAAGTGTACCCACATTTGCATTAAGGGAAATTGGCAAAGCAGCCTCAGTACACCCGACTAGGATAAAACTCCGATTTCCTCGCCTCCACGAGAGTGACGCCTCAGATCATGCGGCCACCAAAGCGGGTTTCATACAAAGTTGAGAGGAAAAATATGTGTCTATGGAATTAATCTTAATATGAAAGTTTTTTAAAAATAAAAAAAACATTAAAAAATTAAATAAGCTCATTTTCAAATACTCTTAACTAAAAACATTGAGATTATCATTATGATCTACGTAATTAGTTAGAAAAGTATCTTACCTGAAACCAAATAATTTGTTATAGCGACACATAAAACATTTTAATACAACCAATAATCATTAGCTGATAATTATTTCAACAAACGTTGTAAGGAGATTTCCATTCCCTTAACTGGTTCCCCTCTTGCTCTGAGCTAAGACCTTTGAATACCATGCAAACGCCTTGAGATAAGTAAATCTGCAATACTACAAATAGATATGACGAGAGCATAGTCTATACTACATTTTAAAGGCGTCCACGTGAATAAATGAAAACATGATTGCCATCTTTTAAGTTTCTACGTTTTATCAAGTAATAGGAATACATAAAGATTATTTTCTCTTTATGGATAAAGCGTGGAGGGTATAAATCTATTTAAAGAGATGTCCCTACGTTATAAGTATAAAAGAAGGGAAGAAATAATTGAGTCCACTGAAACGTTTATGAGCATTTAAAATAATCTATACCACATATGAAATGTCCTATGTCCTTAGAGAAAATTATCGTTTTAATAAATAATAAATAATACAATTACAACATTTAATATAAGTTATTAATTTTATGCATTGATATAATTTTTTTTTAGCACCGCGTCTTACTAACCGTTCACGTTATACGCTTATGTACTAATTACGCTAATAGTTTTAGGGCTTAGGAAGGTTATGTTTTGAAGAAGTGGAACCCAATTTGCGTGTAGGAAGAGAGGGGAAAACTCATTTTGAATAAATCACCTTCAGTACACCTGACCGAGATTTGAACTTTTATCTCCCCATTATCGGCAGTCTAGTCTACTGTGAGAGTAATACCTTAGACCATGCAGCCATCTAAGTGGGTGATATTAGTTCAGCAGTAAGTCTGGCTATCAGTGTGCAGATGATGTGAAGGTTCTAATCTAGGTTATTTGAACTGGAGGATATTTTCCCCATGTGTCCCCATCAGTGGGATATCGCACTGAGGCATCAACCTCATCTGGTTTGCTGTTGACGGTTAGGTTAGGTTAGGTTTCTAATCCTGAATGAGTTTTATGAAGGTGTTTTATTCTTTATGGTATTCCACTCTTTCCGATCTTCCTCTTTCACTTTTTCCTGCTCTCTTTCCCTTTCTCTTTAGCTGTATCTCTCTCTCTCTCTCTCAATAGCCCTCTCACTCTGTCTCAAGCTCTTTACCTCCCTAGCTCTCACTCGCTTTCACTCTTTCAACCTATCGTTCTTTCTCAATCTTCATAGCTTTCTCTCGCCATAGCTCTCCAACTCTGGATCAAGGTATTTTCCTTTCTAACTCTTTTTCTAGTTGTCTCTCTCTTTTTCCCTTGCTCACTCCCTTCCCCTCTCGTTCTCTCCCTATCTCTCTTTCTCGCTCTCTCACCCTTTCCACCCTTATTCGGGTTTATCCCTTCTAATTTATATCTAACTCATCTCTACCACATTAACAGAGATATGCGAATGGCCAAAACTGGCACATAGAAAAGTATTTCCCAAATGTGATTTTCCCGTCATTTCTTCACGTTAATGCGTACGCACATCTTTGGGTGACTCCTCTCATCACTACCCCAGATTCTTTACCTCCCTAGCTCTCACTCGCTTTCACTCTTTCAGCCTATCGTTCTTTTTCAATCTTCATAGCTTTCTCTCGCCATATCTCTCCAACTCTGGATCAAGGTATTTTCCTTTCTAACTCTTTTTCTAGTTGTCTCTCTCTTTTTCACTTGCTCACTCCCTCCCCCTCTCGTTCTCTCCCTATCTCTCTTTCTCGCTCTTTTACCCTTTCCACCCTTATTCGGGTTTATTCCTTCTAATTTATATCTTACTCATCTCTACCACATTAACATAGATATGCGAATGGCCAAAACTGGCACATAGAAAAGTATTTCCCAAATGTGATTTTTCCGTCATTTCTTCGCGTTAATGCGTACGCACATCTTTGGGTGACTCCTCTCATCACTACCCCAGATATGAAGCAGTTGATTAAACCTTGGCTTAAAGCTTACCAACTGATAAAAACAAACCAATATCGATAGTGAATCTATGTATTTATGGTAGACAACACAAGTGAGTCTTGTTTCCAGATCAAACAAAGCATGTAAACCCTTTTGAAATGACGAGGCCTGTCAAAACAAGTAATTTTAGCCGCACCAAACTGACCATGTTGACCGGTCTAGTGGGTGAGTTCAAACATATGTTATGCACCCCCACCGGCCCTTCCTTCCACCCTCAACACCTCTTTCCACATTGCACTAAGATACACAGTGATGGTAGAATCCACAGGGGCGCTTTACAATGGCGGACCATGTGTGGACGTGTATTTTAATGCAATACGCATTATATCTCTACTTTCAAGGGTTTTTGTCCCTCTTGTTTGGTTTATATTTTAGGAAACAAAGGCCAACAAACAACAAGGTTGCACTATGTACAGTAGAACTAGAAGGCTCACCACGTTAGCCCTATAGTTTTCTTTATGTACCTTTTGTTCTATTAATATAATGTGATATCATATTGTTCACAGAGAGAGGTGTTTTAGCATGGAAATGTGTGATCATAAGCACACACACATGCGTAGCTATGGAATAAAATAATAGTGTTAATACATTGAATTATATGTTGGTCGCTCTCAATACAATTTTCCTAAAAAAAAACCAATAGATTTTATTCTCCTTAAACCGTATAGTCAACAGTTTTTTTTAACACTGCGTCTTACTACCCGTTCGGTTTATACGCCTATGTACTAATTACACTAATTGTTTTAATGATTAGGAAGGCTATATCTATAATAAGTGTACCCACATTTTCGTGAATGGAGAGTGAAAAACCACCCTTGGCACAACCAGCTGAGATTCGAACCTCCATAAATCCTCGTAATCGGCTTTCTAGTCTACTGCGAGAGTAGTCCGTCAGACCATGCGGCCACCGAAGTGGGCTTAGAGTAAACAGTTCAAATTGTTGTAGTTGAACGCGGAAATGTCTATATGTGTTGTTTTGCATAAGTGATCAAGAAATTGTCCCATACATATAGTCCATGGACCCCAAGCTGGAATGCGCTTGTGTAGTAAAAGCCGTGTGCAGTTTTTAGGAACGAGCACGCGTCTCATTCTTGTTATAGTCTTGTTAGAGGCTAGCTTTGTTATGATTTATTATAGTCTTGTTAGAGGCTAGCTTTGTTATGATTTATTATAGTCTTGTTAGAGGCTAACTTTGTTATTATTTATTATAGTCTTGTTAGAGGCTAGCTTTGTTATGATTTGTTAGTCTTGTTAGAGTCTAGTCGTGATGTAGTCTTGTTCATTCTTGTTATAGTCTTGTTGAGAGACTTAATTGAACGCTAGCAGGGAACAACATTCAGCTCTTCTTTTTTTTCAGGTTGGTAAATGTTTCATGTTGGTAAGTATCGCGTTAAGGGTTCTGGGCTACCACTCATCTAGGGACTAAAAGGGATAAAAGGTCAGGGAAAGGGCGCATGGGCCATTAGGATGTGACAAATACTTGCACGTAGTGTTTATACTTAATTTCTTGTACAGCTTGTAAATGTCCTTTTTATAATTCAAACTCATTTTATAATAGAAGTCCAAAGAAAAAGATCCATTGCCTTTTAACATATTTTACGCAAGCACTCCCATTAAATCCCTATCCTAAGTTTGGGGTGGGCAAGCTTTACTAAGTAGAAATTGACGGTGACAAATTGGTTTCAGAGCGAAATTTGGACTTTGGCAAAGTGTTGTCGAAATATGAGTGAAACTATCGCAAAGGATTAGGCCATACGGTTGGTTTCTCGTGAATGGCAGTCATAAAACGTGTTCGGAGAGATTATTCAATCGTTCGGTGAGCAAACTATCCATGCGTTTAATGAGCAGACCATCCAGTCGTTCGGTGAGCAGCCTATCTACGTGTTTAGTGAGAAGAACATCCAGTCATCCAGTGAACAGATCATCCAGTCGTTCGATAAGCAGACCATCCACGTGTTCGGTGAGCAGACCAATCGTTCGGTAAGTAGATCATCCACGTGTTTGGTGAGCAGATCATCCAATCGTTGGTGAGCAGCGCAGTAGAAGTAACATTCACCGAAAGTAAGATAGAAAACCCAAGGTACTTGAGGTACACAGGTTACTTGAGGATGAGGAATTTGTGAGAAATATTGTTTGGTCTGATGAATCACAATTTAAGCTGAATCGCCATAATTATGTGCACTGGACTCCAAAAAATCCAAACATTCATGTGAACATGGCGGGTCATTTACCAGGACTCAATGTCTGGTGTGGGATGTCATCCAAGGGTTTAATTGGACCACTCTTTTTTTTAAGGAACAGTTACTGGCTTTGTGTACCTCAATATGCTTCGTACACCCATTTTACCTGTCATTCGTGGGATCTATGAGATTAGGCAATTTTACTTTATACAAGATGGCGCCCCATCAGACTACAATCTAGATTTGAGAGCTTACCACGATCAGACCGTGTCAGGAAAATGGACTCTGTCTTAAAATATGAGTGAAGAAGATACATTAGTGAGGTGTCAAGGTAGGCAGGATAAGTTCGGCTATCCCAAAAGGTTTTGTAAAAGGAGAGACAACATCCCTTTACATAAAACCTATGTTAAATTGAAATTTTAATGGTGATATTTTAAAGCGTAGTGGCATGATGGCAAGCGCGCGCAACAGACACGTCAGTTCCTTTTGGCAAGATAAGTTGATGCTTTTACGCCTAACGCACCCAGAGAATCAGGCTTTCGGGGAGCTATGCAGGGTAATGCGCGCGCAACTCTACATCTCAGCCATTGAATGCGACCAATAAGCCGGCTATCCCCGACTCGTGAGTGTTACATTCTGAGCCTTCAATGTGTGTTTCAAAGGTTTATTCCAATGTAGGTTAGTTTAGTTTTGTGATTTTGAATTGAATTTTTTTATTGTTGTTTTAGATTTCGTATTATAATATAAATATGAGTAATGTTTTATGTTACAATGTATGTACCGTAGAAAAAAGGGGAGACGCTGTAGACATCAACAATGACTCTTTTGATTCAGTTGACTTTTTGCTAAATAATTCTAATGAAAAAAGGAAAAATATCAAGAACAAGTTTAAATATTTCACATAAGGTGAATCTAAAAATATAAAATAATATTTTATTATTATTACCATTAGAAATAGTAGTGGTGGTGGTGGTGGTGTGTGGTGGTGGTGGTGGTGGTGGTGGTGGTAGTAGTAGTAGTAGTAATGGTAGTAGTAATAGTAGTAGTAATGGTAGTAGTCTTCAAGTACTGTATTATAGAACTTCATTAAAATCTCATTTTCGACATCGTTGAGTGTGCCCCTTTATGAGTGTTTATGAATCAGCTTATCCAAAAATTATAATCACCTTCACCACTAGAAGAATGAGCCTGGGCACGGTACGACTTCTGTATAGCTCAGTGGATAGAACATTGGCGTATGAAGATACATTTACCAGGCTCTATTCCTGTGTCCAGGTGTAATGTTTCAATTGGAATACTATAGATATGGTGTTGAGTATCGCGCACGTTCATCTGATTTAACACATCTCGATTTTTACTTATGGAGGACTCTAAAAGATGTGATTTATGTTTTTAAAAAAAAACCCAGCTACACTGGCAGTGCAACGGAAAAGAATTCAAATGGCCTGTGCAGCCATCACAGTGGACACTTTGGTCAACGTTGCTAGTGCAGTAGTTCGTCAAACTCAGAGGTGTCTGGACGGTAATTGTGAGCCCTTTTGGTTATATTAGTAGTTAAACATGTCTCACAGCCATCTGTGTTTAATCTAACAGTAATAATTTCAAGCAGATATTTTGTTCGTTAAAGCGTGTATACGTTTCGGGCCCTTCCCCCCCTCCCTCTGTATATAAGGGATCTTTTTTTTTTTTTTTTTTTTTTTTTTTCAATAT
>CABFWB010000595.1:63563-107400 GCA_902151455.1 Timema bartmani | reverse complement strand
CACATTAGCGTAAGTGCGTATAACCCGAACGGGTAATAAGACGCGGTGCTAATAATAATAATGTTATGTGTAAAGTAGTATTGTCTCACGTGAACACCCATTGTCCAATATACATTATAAATGCCCAGCCTTTTCTCATGCGGTATTTTTTGTAACTATTTCGTTGTACTGCGATCCACATTGGGGTCCCATTTCTGCATTTCGGTTCAGTGATCCTCCACGCACCGATGTATTCTTGCCCATGCGCTTTACGAAATTCGGCTGTCTGTCTAATCTATTTTTCTTGCTGCTTCTTTCTCTTTCTAGATCTTTCCGTAGTTTCAGGGAGCTCTTCGATTCCTTCCAGATTGGATGTTTTAGATAGAGGGTCTTGCTCTTAGATACCTGTGTCACTATGCTTACTGTCCTGACTAGGTCCATGTTCGAATACCTCAGGAGACAATATGTAAGGAAACAAATGTATTTTAGTCTCATTTTACACACACATTGGTCTAACTTCCGGATCAAACAGATTGCCGTTTATTAAACATCACTTACTCGTACTTAAAAGTTATTAGAAATATACGTGGCCAGTTCTCTTGTTCCGGATAGGTTTTCTTTTGAGAAAAATCATGTTCTTTTAAAATTGTAACAGTCACTGAAAAAGTACAGGACAAGGAGGATTGAGAGATTTAAAAAAAAATCCTATTATAGCCATAAAGCAAAGCAATGAATTTGAAATAATATTGGGTTAGCTTAGCTATCCTGCAGTCTTTGTACACTTGAAACTATGCCATAATTACTTACCTGGATTGTCTAAAATAATTTTTAGAGCCATTTCAATTTTTCCTCTTCCTCTGGATATTTCAAACTAATTATAAAAAATAAAACACATTTTTTAAGTAAATTACGCAATGTAAACAAAGACAGAATAAACATAACACATTTGGCGGTAAACAATGTGATTACTGATATCATGAAAGCTACAAGGGGATAAATATAGTGGTCTCTTTACATTGCAAAACAGGTTGAATCTAAATTCAAAAAGCAGGTATCTACAGTTACCTACTTATTGCATTGAATATTTTCTTATTTTTCCTCTTGTCTAGTTTTTTAAAATAGCCGGTAGGTGTCTTTAGAAGCATCTTTTTAGTTATCCACTGTGTAGCAACATTCAAAAGCTTACTACATGAATAATCTACTGATGTAGATAATTCAAAGCCGCTCAAATTCGAGCAACCTCGTTATAGTACTGGAACCACGGTATTTAATATTAATAAGTTATATATGAATTATATAATATATAATAAGTTATATATTACATAATATATCATTTATTATATTTAATATATAGACATATGTATAAAGAAGGGTATTTAACATACATTTTCCAAACAGACCTTAT
Source organism: Timema bartmani (assembly GCA_902151455.1). Taxonomy (NCBI): domain Eukaryota; kingdom Metazoa; phylum Arthropoda; class Insecta; order Phasmatodea; family Timematidae; genus Timema; species Timema bartmani. The sequence continues at coordinate 106,016 of CABFWB010000595.1, read as the reverse complement.
AATTATATATTTTATATGATCAATATGTAACACACTCCATATTTCCATATTTAACACACGTCGAATCATTTGTTTTAATATTCATCACGTTATTCGCCTGTGCTGTCTTGGTTTTTGATTCATTGTGTCCTCACTCTCTCTTTTATCGATTAGGCGTGTATCTCGAGGTCTCTTAGAATTTGTGGTTGGTCCGTGCCCTCTACCGACCCAATGGCCCCTTTCCTTTTCTCTTACTTTCCTTTATTCTTTTAAGGAGGAATGATTTCTAGACAGCTTTTGCTGAACAGCCTACAGATGAAATGGTTCCGACGTGCTGTGCCTTTATATAAAATTACCCGAGCGAATCTGGGGTTGATTAACTCTCAGATTCTTTCATATATAATGGATTTTGAAATTTATTTTAACAGTGGGAACATTTTAAAAACAAACAAAGAAAGGTTGATATTCTAATCAATTCTTAAGAAGACGTTTTAATTATTTTTTATAAGGCAAATTAACATACTTTACATAAATGTTTTAATTTTAAATATAATTCATTCACGATAGGTCTTTACCTGGATGACAGTTCAAAAATCATATGTTTAGGTTTTAGGTTACCAACACTTGTAAAAGAACACTGTTTTGTTATGAATGTTAAGTTTTTTAATTACATGTTATATTTTACATTTAAAATAACTTAAACTTAAGTTTTCTCACATTATTTCATTACTTTTAACAATTTCTTTTTACCCAATTCGAAACAATATTTTAAACATATATTAAAAGTACCTATTCTTTGTTTTGGAATGTTATCTATGATGTGTAATATAGTGCATGCATTAATACCTTTTAATAAAGGCATCGTATTTACTTGGTAAAGATAAAATATTTGTAATTTATTTTATATATGATTAACTATTTTATTATTAGTTTATTGTTTTTAGAAATATTTAACTGAATAAAATATAATCGTCTGCTGCGAGGATACACCATTTTAAACAACTTGTCCGCGTCATCATCAACCACATGGCTAATATTCGTTGGTCGCCATTTTAAAGCCATATTTGTTAGACCTTTTGTGAAAGTGCTCGGAATAATAATTATTTTAACTTGAATAGAAGGATAAATAAGCTTTGTGGACGACCTCAAATAAATATTAAGACTTTGTTTAATTTAAATATATTTCATAGAATTTATTACTGTGCGCGTTTATTATATTTTTAACTTTAAATTAAGTCTCTAGTTTGTTAGGTCCACGCCTTACTCTAACTTATAATAATTTATAACTAAGTTAAATTACCTTTTATTTTAATTATTGGGCTTCTGTATTAACGTAAAAAAACTTAATCCTAGATCATATTACTAATTATTTTAAGAATAACTTTGTGTATACAGATATTTTCTCTTTAGTTCGAATACATATTAGGCCTAATTTGGTTAATTTTAATCTTACTTTAATCTAACTTTAATCTAACTTTAAACTTTTATCTTTTATCAAACTTAAATATAAGTTTAATCTAACTTTAATCTCACGAAATTTTATAAGGGGTTCTTTTTATTTGTGGATAGATTTGTGTGTGTTTTTTTGATAATGAGTTCCCAGGAGAAAAAAAGAAGAGAAGTTACAGATCACCAAGTCATTCAAAAATTTCAATTTCAAAATTCTTTGAGGCATAATATTGGCCTAAATTACTGTGGTAAACTATCACATTACTCTACATAACCATATGTTTTCATAACAGCTGTCCCAAGTGACAGTGGCAGATATCAGCTGTTGGTGTAGTGATATTTTAGGGACTATTTTTTAGTTACTTTTTGAGCTGTCATCCAAGTAAACTTAGGTCGTGAATGGCGTTTATTTAAGTTTAGCCGCACCTATTGTTATGTATTACAGCTACTAAGCTGGATATAAATAAGTAGGATGTAAAATATTGTTTGAAGAATTTGTTTTAAATTTATAGTACCTTAAATTTAAAATAGTTTAAATTTTAAATTTAAGTATTAATTTATGGACACTAATATTTTTACTTTTAAATTTGATCATCATTATTTTAGGGAAATAAACTACCGTAATGGGAGGAACTAGTGGATAAACATATAAACTTATTTAATATTTCTCTTGCAAATGGAATTTCGAAAAAAAAATTGTTGCTATTCATAGCACGGATCCTAATGCACTTCCTCTATACGTCCTTCCTAAGCTATGACCTTTAATTAACGTGTGTCATAAACTGAAACGATATGATTGTCTACAGGATCATTAATGATAGCTGAATCTTATTCAATCTAATTAAAAATAACAACCTGAACTGGAATCAAATCCCGGACCATTAACGTTTCACGTCATTACACTACCACCGAGTAATTTTGGTTCATTTCTTATACAGGGCAATATTTCACTAGTCGTAGTAAAGAGAAAAAATGGGGTGTGGCTGTGTCATGGACACGGCCTTGTGTTGTACGTGAATACGTTTATGTAACGGGTTATATTTTTTAAATAAAACTTAAACGAACATCGTAGCTTCTCCGAGTCAAAAGTTATACTAATTGCAAATCTCGATACGCAGCAAAATAACCTCAAAATGGCGGCGCTTCCCCCTCCACCGCGCGCGATGCGTCACTGTTCTGGCTTATCGTAATGAATTCTTTGATCCTTTAGCTATCCAGTGGTATAATTTAATTTGGGATGTAGAGGAAATATTCGAAACTACAACACCAAACTGTATCCCCCGATTTTGTTATCATTAGGTTTTTTGGATTGCCTTCGTATGATAGCAAATTTAAAGACGTATTTACGTCAAAAATTCTAACTGATGCAAGTATCGTTCACTCATAGCTATCCACAATCACAGTCCATGGCGATTCATAGCAAACAGTATGCTGACATGCAATATTTAATATTTAATTATATTTGGTTCTGCTATAAGGATTGATCATGTGGACAAATATCATGTATCAGTTTGTGATACGCATGAATTAAAATTAATTGCATGGCAGAATATAATTATACTATTCCAAAATTAAACATGGGAAAAAATACCACCCACTTCAGTGGCCGAATGGCTTAAGGCGTTACTCACGTGTTAGACTGGTCTCTAAGGATGGGGAGATAGGGATTCAAATTCCGGTCTGGTCTACTGAGGATGGTTTTTCCTATATTGTTTCTCACTCTTCCTCCAGGCAAATGCGGGTAGATTAACTCTAAAATGCTTCCTTCCTCATCCTTACTCCATTAGAGTACTTATTATATATGCGTATAACCTAAACAGATAGTAAGATGCGGTGATAAATAAAAAAACTTTCCCAAAATTGAAAACTTGAATTTGACCTTCTAGGACAGGTATTTCACCTATAAAATCAAACATAAGTCTTTTAGTGTTCAATTTTGGTGAAAATTGTTTTCATTTATAGACATTGTAGTAAAAATATTTCACATAATATCAACTATCCTCCAAAATATATATTTATATATGTACAATACATCTAGGAATGTATAGCTTACTATTTTGGATATTTTCTTGAGATTTGTAAATGTATTTATTTGAATTTTGCTTTAGTTTAAATCATGCTCGGATATAATAAAAAAATTTGAAATGTGATTTTATTTCATACATACTAACATGATTCAATGTTAATATTTAATGCGTAAATAGCTCTAAAATCATATATTAGAGTTTTTATAGTTGCAGAGAATATCCGATATGTTATTGTAGCTTTTTTTTAATCATGTTTTAATTGTTTCTTTCCACCCCATGGTTTTTTCTTGTCTTTACCCGCGATTACTCACGGGTGAGTCATAGTTTAGACCAGTTATTTTTATTCTTTAAGAGTGTCTATGATCTACTTCTAAGGGATGAAAGTAAAGTGCTGATAGCTACAACCATTGAGCATATCAAGAAACAGAATCATAAGAAGAGGCAAGGGAAAGAATAGTGTTGGGGAGAGGGTTGACATTTCTTTCAAGACTTGTAGCAAAGACACAATAGGTCTTTATAAAAGTGCTGTGTGTTGGCTCTTGAGGGGTGATTTCACCCTTGTGAAGGGGGTTGGTAAGTAAGGGGACCTGGGGAGGGACCTTGAAGGTCCCTCAAGAGTTCTTCACAAGATATGCTCCACAGAAACACGTGTGCAGCAATAGAACAAGATGGATAGAGAACAAGAGTTGACTGAGGAAGATATATTGTTCATACAGAGGGGGGTGTTTAAGTTTTTCTAGCCGGGTTTTTGAAAACATAAAAATAAATGATAAATGCAGCTTCACTTGGAATGGAATGGGGGATTAAAAATTAAAATCCACTTATGTTAACATCTCATGAAGAGTTGGTTTCAATATATCTTACTACAAAGACATGATCACTCTCATAAACACCCCCCATAACTTTTTTGTGTAATCTCTCCTTTCACTAAAAGATGTGTCAAAACAACTAAGTAATATATGGCCTTATTATTGTTTCTTTGAAACCCAACAAAATTATATTATTTTAAGTTGTGCTGAGTTAAATTAACTCTATATTATTATAAGATTAGTCACCTCTAAAATCTAAATAGTATTTTAACACACACAAATATGTTCCATTAGCTAATGGCAAAATAATTATTTAAAAAGATTAGGCTTATTTTTTAACATAAACTAATAGTTTAATCATTGGGACCCACATTACAGCTTCCGTGAGCTAGAAAATTAACATAGTCCCTGATGAGGCCAAATTATTATTATTTATATCACAACTGTAATGATGCAGCAATGAACAGTTTTAATTTCCCTTTTTGTTAAAATTATGAACACTGGGTGTCTTAAAGTTACATTAGGTTAAAAATTTTAAAAATTGGAAAATATAGTTCACGAATTTAAGGTGAGATGAAAGATAAAGGTGGCTAAAGTCATTTTCATAGAAAAATAAGTACTTTCAATCAAAATAAATAAAATATTTATTCAGTAGTAAGGTTTGTTTTAATTTTCTACACTAGTAGTAGTCTCGACAGCTCTTGAATATTTGTGAGGGGCATGGTGGCAATTGAACATTGACTTTTTAAATGAAGATCAAATGTCCTGTTCAAATTTCGTAGTGTTCATAACAAAATAAAAGAACTGTTGAAATTACTACATGTATGGAATTAAAAAGAACGTATCTGATTTTACATCTCACGCATACTATTTATTTATTAATGCATGTCTGGGATACATAATTCGTAGCCCAGAAGTGGAAATATTAGCCGGTGCTTATGTACCTTTGGGGTCATCCATAAGCCACATAACGCTTTTTTCTTACCTTTTTAGCCTCCCTTCACCCATATAACACCATGTATACATTTAGTTAAGCCCGCCCCCCCNCAACCTGTGTTACGTAACTTTTCTCATCAAGAATGAATGTTATTATTTCATAGGGAAGTTTTGTGATACTAAAGGAGGAATTTAGATTTAATACTTCTTAAAATCCATTTTAATCCTGAATATAAATTATTTCAGAGAGTATTATTACTTATGGATAGCTACACATACAAACAGATAAGACAGACAAGTACAGACATAAATACGTCGAGCTCAAATTCCTCAGGTTCATAAGGAAAAACCTCTGCTAAATTTATGTTATGGCTGTCAGGATTGCAATCTGAATAAGAGCCAAATGGCACTACTATGTGCTGACTAGGATGGCCCTTTTCTATAGTAGCGCTACACGATGATGTTAAAGTGCCCACATCCGATGCTTTACGCTTTCTTAATATTGTGCACTTTTTTGATAGTCATATTATCATTATATAGAGCTATTTAATCAATTCTAGGTATATAACTTTTCTAAATTATTATTGGATTAATCTACAATTTTACTTTAACTAATTTGTCAATACCTAGACTCATGTTTCGTTCCTACATCGAGCCTGGATCTTGGCTTCACTCTCTAAAAAAACTAGATGGCCAAAGAAGCGGAGATCGGGGTTCAAATACTGTCTGGTGTACTCAGAGTGGCTTTTCCTAAATGGTTTTATACTCTCCACGTTAATGAGGGGAGATTACCTCTAAAAGTCTACATTCCTCACTTCTACTCCATTAGATAAATATAATAAAAAATAATTAGAATAACTACAATTTGACTAAAACACCATACACAATGTATACTAAAAAGGTAGGATTTTAAAGAAAATATACCAGCATTTGCATGGAGGGATAGCGGGAAACCATTTAGGAAAAGCAACCCTCAGTAGACCTGACTGGTATTTGAACCCCATATCCCCAACATAGGCCATCTAGTATACTGAGAGAATGACGATTTAGACAATGTGGCCACCGTAGCGGGTGTATAATAGTTGGATTTATATACATACCCACTAGATTTATCAGAAGGAAAAAGGTATAGGCTTAGATACACCTACCTTTTGAAAATAATTAATGATATTTGAAGCTTTACTTTTCATAACATGCTTCTGGTACGAAGAAATAACATTATTGATCCTCAAACTTGTCTTGAGATAAATTATGTACTTTTGCTTCTTTCTATTTCACTACAACATCTTTTTAAAATTCTTCCACTATTTTTTCTGGATATCGCTTTTATAAGCAAACAATGAACAGGTCTCCTCTTTTTGAAGAAATTATTTTTGTTTTTTTTTAAATACAAGCAATTATTCATGGCCTATATAAAAGGATGTGCTGTAGGAATCTAAATTATAATTAACCTCAACTATGCTTATAAATTAAGGTCGCTTCGACTGACAGCTGTTATCCAACTAAAAGCAGGTGAGGGGATCAGTAGATTGGACAAATCTAAACAAATGCCGTGATTATAAACATGTCACTGTCATGCACATGAAAATATGTGTTTCCGAATGTGCTTGACGTTCGTAGTCTCGGGCAGACAATGCCACCTAGAAGCGCATTCGAAATATTGATATACAAAAAGTAAGTGCTAAACTTGCATTTTCAACTCCACAGATATTCGGAAGTTATCCATAAGTATGTTTATCAATGGTGAAAACATGAACAGTAATATAATTTTTGAACATTAGAATTTGAGTACATATAAGACCTGTGTTATGTAACACTTTGATGTGCCACACCCTCCCCCATTTAACAGCATGTAGACATTAGAGCTCACCCCTCCCACCCCGTCAAAGCGACATGTGGATTATGGACGACCCCTTTGCCTGCCCAGGGATCACTCGAATGTACTAATCGTACTTTCTTTCCGTGGAGGCTTTTTCCATGTACCGATGAGATGATGGTGATAGTGAGTATGAAGGTGTTTAACCAGTAGAAACACCTAGCTTAAGCCTAATTAACCAGATCCCGGTGACTATTGGGGTAGTTCCCCTTTCGGAAAAAAATACCCATAGTACCAGCCGGGTATCGAACCTGGGACCCATAGGCTGGTAGCCAGGAGCTCTAACCACTATACTACGCGCCCGGTTTTGCATGCTATTAATATGTGATCACCCCGGGAATCAAACTAAAGACTCCAATAAATTGTTGTGCAACGTTTGAATGTATACTCCAGTTTATCCTGAAAAATGTGTCTTACCTTAACTGATAATAAGACCCAATTTTATAAGCTATACCAGAAGTTCTCAAACTTTTTTTAAGATTGTACCCCTTGGCCATGTCTAAAAGTTTAATGTACCCCCAAGATAAAAAAATATCCAAATGACAGGCTTTAAGAAATATTACCACTTTATAAATTATTGATCTATTTAATCTACTGGGAAAAAATATCCGTAATCAAAATATTTCAAATGTGACAAAGCTAGTTAGAGAGAATCCTACTGTTATTGCCTTAGCATTATCTCTTATTGAGACTCGTTATGATCAGTTAAAAAAAAAGAATAATTTTACCGTAAAACGTTGTATACATTTTCTCCATAAATTCGTTCAAAAATAAAGAAAAGAGTAAACATAAACACAATATTTTAAAATAAAAAATTTTCATTGTGATTCTGGAGCTGATATATTATGAATCCCAAAGTTTTTCAGTGAGAGGGGCATGGTTTGGTCACAACATTATGATGCTTGTTTGTCCAGTTGAAACTTTCAAGAAGTGGTCTGGCTCCAAATTTAGCTTATTGCGGTACTTTTTTTTTTAGGTACACCATGGATGAAAAACCACTCTCACAGAGATTATGTTGTTGAGAAAGGCATAATTAACTGCTAATGTAGAAGGTGTCAAGTAAAGTGTTGAAAATTCTCAGAAATCGGTCTCCAGCCGAGAGCAAATACGGGGGGGGAAAAAAAACAAAAAACCAGCCAATAATAAATAAACTGCCAACAATAATTAAGGTTTTCCCTACCCCTTGTTATTTTGCCAACTTTCCCTTAAGAGCTGCTCGCATACTCCCTGAAGGGTATGAGGGGAAAGAAACGGGAAGTATGGGGGAACCCTGTGACTGCAGATCTCTCTTCTTGGAAACAAGAAGAGTAGGATTAGGTCTTGTAAGGGCCCTATGCGTCAAGATGGAGATAGGCGGCTGCTCTGCAGCCCCCTTGTACCATCGGGGCAATGGATATTCCCGGAGGGTAAGAAGATATTTAGGTTAGTTAGTTGTAAGACTAGGGTAAGATTAGAATAGGATAGGATAGGAAAGGGAAGGTAATAGGGATGGGTAGGTTAGGAGAAACAATTTCAGGGAATGTAGAAATAGGGGAGATAGGTAAGGAAGTGGTTCACACTTAGGTGTAGGTGGAGCACCAACTCCGGTAAGGGCGCCTCCCCAGGTAGCGGAAAGGGGGATGCTTGCCTCTTCTGGGTGCACCGTTGGACTGGGATGAGAATTCAGGTCTGATGGGGAGCCAGCGGAGGAGAGTATCGAGGAAGTAATATACCCGGGGCGGACCAACTGGTGAATGAAACTGTATCTCGAAGATAGGTACTATAGGAGCCAAAACCTGTTTAGATTAAATAAAATTGGATAATGTATAATAGTAGGAAATATTCTGATACTATGTAAATAAGGCATGGATTTAAAATTGTAAGATGCCAGACCAAATTAGATTGGTAATAAAATAAAACTCCCTGAAAGGTGCCAGCGTACCCCAGTTTGAGAACCGCTGAGCTATACCATAGTGGAATTGGCAAGGTAAGCTTGCTACTTGACAGTATAAACGAAGGATAAAATTCCTTCGTGCGTGTGCCTGAAACTGGGGTGAATTTGTACAAATAATGGGTTTCCATACCCCCAACGTGTAACCAAAATCATCTCCCTCGACCTGGACAGGTTTGTGTTGACCTACTTTTATAAGTTTTCTCCGAGATTCGAGCGATTCCATTAAGTTAACTTCCCCGTATAAATTTGCAGACCCTGCACGCCCTTCCTCCTGCGAATTTCCCCAGTAAACACGTGATGAATGGAGGCCATTTCTTCAACTTAACGCAGTTTATTCCCCCCAAGGAAATGGCTGGCAACATCACGACTTTCATGCGCTTGGCTACCGAGGTGTACCATCATTTATCAAGTAGAGTTTGTAGCGACGCACCTTTTGTAGGAATTCGCTTGCGATGATTTTTTTTTTGTATAGGCCTAAATAAAGAATACATGTCGATGGATAATTTAAATAATGTTTCATGTGAGCGTGAATGGTTAAATCTTGTCTATTTACAAAATGGGATTTTCGTCATCAATGTAATTTATTGATATGAATTAGCGTAATGGGGTAAAATATATACGAATATGAATCATTCCCTTGTTATTGTGATGACTCAATATTCTTATTCTACAATTCTTAACTAAATTCACGATGAAAGTTTATTTCAATGCAGTTTTCATCATAATATTTTCACAAAATTGTTAAGACAGAATATTTAAACATCAAACTAAGAAAAATAATTTCTTTGCATAGCTTCCTAAATGACTTCACACTTTTCCTTCAAACGAATGGGGGTTCATTTCCTCTAAATTATACCTTACTAATTCTTGTTAAACTAGTTTGGATACCCCGAACGACTGCTAAAACGTGGAACATAACAAATTGTAATTTAATGTAAAATAAAAATATCAAAAATGCTTAGAGATTTTAATCTGTAGGAACTGAACGGTTTGTAGGACGTTTTAGATAATATAATTATAGTGTGTACTGTAGCATGTGAGACCCACTTAGCCGTGCACAGGAGACAAAGTTAATACAAACCTGTGTCCCATTTGACTATGTTTCCGAGCTATAGTCATTTTGTACTCAAATAATGTGGAGTTGCTTAACCTTATGGGGGTTGGATAATTTATTAACTGCTTCAGTGGCCACATAGTCTAAGGCGTCACTCTCACAAAAAACTAAACTGCCGATGGTGGGGAAATTGAGGTTCAAATTCCGGTAAAATGTACTAAGGGTGGTTTTTCCACTTTCTTTCCATAAAAATTCAGGTACACTCCTTGCTCATCCTTAATTCATTAGCGTAATTACTATATATGCGTATAACCTGAAGAGGTAGTAAAACCTGGTGCTTGGAAAAAAATCAGTATCATGTCTAACGCACAGCATAATATCAAATGCTATTGTCAATAGAACAAACAGAAACAGACCATAGACAATACCTAGTCAACAGGTCAAGAGGCCCGCTTCGGTGGCAACATGGTCTAAGGCGCCACTCTCGCAATAGACTAGACCACCGATGATGGGGAGATCATGGATCGATCCCGATTGGGTGTACTGAGGGTGGATTTTCCAAAATGAATTTCTTCTCTATCTCAGCGAAAATTCGGGTACCCTTTTTCTAAATTCAACCTTCCTAATCCCTAAACCATTAACTTTTTCTTTATCGTATGGCATTTTATATGACCTGGACAGATATGATATCCAGGTTCAGTCGACTTAATATATGTTGAATATTTGCCACTCTGGTGGCAAAGAACGTTGCCCAGGATGCACCATAGGAGGTTGTCCACACGTCGTACCCTCAATGAGATTATGTGATGATACAGTAGCTCCATGGCTTCTTTAGTGCTGACTGACAGCTCTAAAAAGTTACCAGACCAAATAATGTATCCCTACGCCGAACCATATGATCTGCAAAAACCTGTGTTTAGCAGCTGTCACTTCTGACAGTCAAAATGTAGGTATATACCTAAATTTTGACTGTCAGAAGTCAGCTTTGAGCTGTCAGTCAGCACCAAAGAAGCCATGGGGGTATTTTAGTTACTATGAAGTTGTGAAACCGGTGTGAGTCTTAGCCTAACTTAAACCTAACAAACCAAACCCTGGTGACCGTTGGGATCATTCCCCTTCAGGGAAAAATGCCCAAAATCCCAGCCGGGAATCGATCCCGGGACCCAAAGACTCGTAACCAGGTGCGCTGAACCCTACACCACGTAGCCAGTTAACTTATTTGATATACAAACAAACCCAAATGGGTAGTGAGTGAGATGGGATGACAAAAAACCAGTAGTAAATCACGTATGCTCCATAGAAACATAATACGTAATGAAGGAACATAAAGCATTGTGCCATTGCTGCACTAATGACTAGTTGTAACACACAGTGGTAACTCGAGTGTTGCAACATTTTACCATCGCAAATTTGTCACTCAACGTCTACTTTGGTATTCACACTTCATTAAATTACCCTCCATTACCAATTACCTAGCATTTATGATAATTGAGGGGGGAAAAATTGTTCAGGAAATTATCACGCTATTAAATCCATCAACTCTGCAATGAAACCATTAACACTCATCCTCATTTGGTATTTAACGATTCATTTGGTTTGAATCGGTTATTACATGGATGATAAACATTACAGTAATCTGATGTATATTAGGTGCGATATGTTCTTGAAATAAACTTATTAGAATACAGGTATTCAATTGAATTGAGTATTAAAATAATTTTGTTAGTATTATCTATGAACTATCACACCTGAATTAGTTGCATGAGAACATTATTTATCAGGTTGTCTATTGTAACATCAGGATACCAAATTGTTTTAAATATTTATGAACTTTTATCGCGTATTAACTATTTTAAAAAAACAATATTATCAATTAAATTACATAATGATGCAAATATTGTGTTTCATAAAATAAATCAGAAATGAAAATGAGCTACACCCAAAACAATATTTAAATTTTTTACAGCAATATTTTAAACATTTAAAAACGTATCATGAAAAAAATTAAGATAGTAACATTTAACTTATATTTATTTAAAGAGAGAGAACTGTCAAATTGTTTTTTTAAATATGAAAAAATATTATATAAATATATTTTACGAATAAAGAGTATCTTAGAACAAGATTTAATCTATTTATGATTGAATAAAAGCTTGATAAAAGTTAAGCCTGGTGATTGTATTATCCCCGGTCGGATAATATTACCAATAGTTTCAATGCAAACTATAAATTATATTAAAATTAGTGTTGTTCCTTGTTAAGTTTTGATTATAAAATATAAAAGATTGGTTTTGGAAGATATTAATTATATTATTTGAAAATGTTAGGCCTAGGCATAGAGAAAAAATTATATTTTCTAACAAGCTTGTTTTTGTTGTTTATAATAAAGATAAAAGTACTTTTTTTATTAATCAGTCATTATTTTGTTTTTTATTTTGTAACTAATAAATGAGCATTTATTATGTAAACGTGCTATAACCTAACTAAAAACGGCGTGTAGCCCAAACAGGTAGTAATTCACGATGCCTAAAAAAAATTCAAGCTAATAAAACCTACCAACCAATGAATGCATTCCTGTTCCAAAATAAAATTGCATGTATTTTATAATAAAAGTTTAAAAATATGTTTCGTCACGATATAGCGTAAATGACATTTTAAACATTTGTAAAATGTTGTTAAAACATTCTTACACGAATACACTGTGTTTATTTTTGTTCAAGATAAAGATATTTCTCCCTCCAAAATTTATCTGAGCGTCATGATGTAATTTATTTACATAAAATATACGAAGCATGAATCCCATATTCCAGACAAGGTTGTTTTTTATTTCATTTAAGAGGTTTCCTTCCATTTTTGAAATTAAACCATCCACTGCAAGTAATCACATACCATAACTAGGATTTGCCATTTTCCTCGTTTCAGGCGTTACCAGTTATTATGCAGGGGTGTGTAACATAACGCTCTCTCATGTAGACACATAGTCAAACTAAATTAAAACACATCTTACATATCACGCAATATATAGTTCCTTTTAAAATAATATTAATGATAATACATATAATAATGGCATGCCTAGGCTACATCAATCTGTAGTTCAGTTGGTGTAAAGATTAGCAGGTACTAATGTACCGATGGCCAGGTAAATACCTAATGCACCGATCTTACATCCTTTCCTTGGAGGTTTCTTTCCGTGTCTCGGTGAGATGAGGGTATGATGATAGTGAATACGACGGGGTATATAAAATGAAAATCTTAACCTAACTTAAGCCTAAATAACCAAAAACTAGTGACCATGGAAATCATTCCCCTTTTGAGAAAAATCCCCTGGAACCAGCTGAAAATCGAACCTGGGACCCTTAGGTATGGCAGCCAAGGCCCGTAACCAATATGCCACGAGGGCAGTTATTTTAAAATAAGCAACAAATATAAATAAAACATTACCAGTAATTGTACCTGGACAGATGATATAACCATGAAATTGGATTTTATTAAGTGAAAAACATTTAAAAAAATCATAGTCAGCCTTAATAACGTTTTACTCTAATAATGTTATTTTAAAGGTACTTCCGAGTCTTCTACATCTCCGAAGAGACCCCCCCGAAGGGGCTTCCCAGCTACACTGTATCTGGGCTCAGATGCCTTTTACAGTGCAATCACTAATATCCATCGGGACAGAACCTTTTCGCCGGACATGGACCGATATTCATGAGTGCTCGGGCACCCGAAAAAACCAGTACCAGCCCTTCCATGCCAGCCTGCCTTGGGTAACTTGAGAAACCCCCCTCCCTTTTCACTAGGACCGGATGGAGGGAGAAGTTGGCCCCTCCTAGTGATCGCCCAATCACGAGGAAGTCAGGAACTCAGCCTCCGAACAGTAGTCTCCTCAAACCTTCATTCCTTCTGCCACAGGACTTTCTCATCTTTCTCCGAACTTGGCTGCCACCCCTTCAGCACCATTCTAGAGACTGGCTGCCCGGAGTTGCCCAGCGGGGACCTCGTGGAGGTGCCCTGACCAGCTATCCCCGAAACACGGGTACGCACTACCAACCGCTTAGTGTGCGTACAGGAGCCCCGCTCCTCACATAGAGATGAACCTTATCGGGGTCTTAGCTATGCTGGACACCACCACCCATCACATTGCCCAGGGGCCGCCCCGTGGAGGCACCCCGACAGGATTTTTAGAGATCTTTCAGTACCGGAAGGTGGCAAAGACAGTCTAGTGCTCGTTTATATGAAACATGCGCGGGCCCAGAGCGCGTCCTGGCCACCGTACATCGGGCCGGTTCCATACGCCTGCGCACCGTGACCTCCATTTTATAAGTGCTGATGATATCCATTAAAGTGACAGCAGCCGACCCCATCACTTGAGAAGTTAATACATGAAAGATTGAGTAACTTTTCTAGCCACCGGATGATATTATTCCTAACAAATGAAAATAGGACTGTATTTCATAATATAGTTTGTAAATATCCAAGCTGATTTTTTAAATATCTCATCTATAAAAACCTTAAGAAGTGGGGCTTTAAGTTTGCATTAGGCATCACAAATGTCATCTTTATTTTTATTCACAGTTGTTCTTGGATGATTTTCCCAAAACGATAAGAAATTAAAACATCTAGAACGTTCTACTTTCCCATGTTGTCAAAGATTAGCTTGAGCAGGTTGTTTTCTTCTAGTTCATTTGCATTTTTCATTTTACAGCTATAAATGTTAATCCGAGCATTTTTTACTGTACTTGCCATTTCGACACTTATATTTACAAATATATTGATTTTTTTCCTAAATAAAGGAATAGATCCGGAGAATTTCCAGCATTTTTTAAATAAAAGTTTAAATAAAAAAAATTTTGCGATAAAATAAAGCTATGTACACACCGTTTAGCCTGCACGATAGTAAACTTAAAATGCTCAATTCCACTATGGTGGTGTTGTTTTTATTGCTTTATTTAGCACCACGTCTTACTACCCTTTCGTGTTACTTGCATATGTATTAAATGCTTTTGTTTTAGAGATTAGGAAGGTTGAAATGATAGAAGTTGTAAGACTACCCACAGTACACCCAACCGGGATTTAAACCCTGGTCTCCCTGTCATCTCCAGTTCACTCTATTGCGAGAGTGAGGCCCTATATCAGAGGCGGGCAACATGTTTTCAATGTAGCCACAGATGTGGTGAATGATAAGATAAATCCGCCACACCATGTAATAATTGATAAACTAGATTGCTCAATAGAACATTTAAAATAACATACACTGTTTGTACACGTTTATGCAAAACATGTACCCTTTGACTACTTATTTACAACTGCTTCAGACGTAAGTGATTAAAACAGTTCAAATTGAAAATTTAGGAAAATTGAATGGAACATTCTACAATCCTTTTGTTTAAAGGTAGAGGTGAAACGAAGTGTTGTGAAAGGGAGTGGAGGGGGATGTTGGATGGCAGTGTTGCGTCAATGACTCATCAGAAATCGGAGTGCTTCCAATGATATGCAGGAAATGTCAAGTTACAACCAGCAAACGCCGTCAGGAAATTTTTTATTCTACTGTGAGAGCTAAAAAAACTCAAATTCACCACACTTTTATTGCCAATTCGCCACTTTGTGGTGATTGGCGACAGGGTTGCTCACCCAGGCCTCAGGCCAGGGGGCGGCAATAAGTCGATTTCGCAACCATTTTCAGTCGATCACTCAGGAAAACTACATCGTCACGAAAAGGTAAGCTTACCTTGTATTATTAGACTATGTTACAGCTCAAAAGATAGAGCCATAGGATAACCCGTCAAGGTAACTCTGCTACCTTTCAGGATAAACGGAGTGTACATTTTATTTATATTATGTACTTTATACAAAGGCAGGGATGTAAGTATTGGAGGAGATATTGAATTTAAGGAATAAATACAATATTATATAAAATCAAGAATTAAAAGTAGTGGAGATACGAAGGGTGATTGCGGGACCTTTGATAAATGAAAAGGTTGATCGGGGGCCCAAAAAGATTGCTGACCCCTGCCTTAGACCATCAAACCACCGAAGTGAGTCCACTATGGTGTAGCTTATAATATGATACCATAGTGCAATCAGCCAAAGTAAGACACATTTTGGTGTAAACGGTGTAAGCAATCGTTTTGTATTAATTATCACAGCTCTGCCTGGTGAGATTGAACCCAAAGCATCGAGTCAGAGCAAGGCTTGTAAAAAATAATTCCCTTAACGTTATAGTATTGTATTTTATGAATGAATAAATACTGTAGTAGTGATCTAGTGACTTTGTATATTTTGTAATGTACTCACTTGAAATTAAGACCGTACTAAATGTTAACGAAACAACAACGCTCCTTATTCCGTCGAGTTGGAATTCTTGATGTTCTCTTGGTAAATTTGTCTCAAGCGAGCAATGAAATGTTTGTACCACCCTGCTGGTGTCGCAAATTATTTCCAGAAGAAGAAACAGGAATAAACATGAGAATGTGTGAAGGGAATTTGGTTAATTGTAAGTCTGGCATTACAGGAATACTGTTATATATGTGATGTAAGTATACCAATGTACGTTGGGGTTTAGACGGAAATAAAACATCGGTAAAATGAGTAACGATATGTCAGTGATTTTTTTAATTAGTTAGTTAACCCTTCACCGTTTTCCTTTTTTTTATCACCACATCTTACTACCCGTTTTGGCTGTACGCACATGTATTTTTTTTTACAACCATTACTGTTTTCAGACTGTGGCTTGTGGCAGTTTTTGTTTAAAGCCATAATTTTTTCCACTACTGACTTGCTAGGCCTGTCGTAGCTTCATCTATGCCTTATAATCTAACTTAAGACTAGGACAAGCACAATATCCAGTCCCCAGGCGTTAAATCATCAATGTGAAAGGGAAAACACATATTTCAACCATGATAAAATTTTCCAGCCATGTCGCTGTTAGGAATCGAGCCAGGGACCCTTAGATAAGTGGACAAACACGCTATCGACTGAGTTAAGGTGTCATATATTCATATGTACTAATTACGCTAATGTGTTTAGGAACTAAGAAGGTTGAATTTTAGAAAAAGTATACCCACATTTGAGTAGAGGAAGAATGGAAAACTATTTAGGGAAAAATCCCTTACGTACACTCGATCGGGATTCAAACTACGATCTTACTGTCATCGGAAGTTTAATCTGTTGCGAGACTGATGCCTTAGACTACACCAATATCGTTAACGATGCCATCCAAGGAGTAAGTATTTTGTAATCTACTTTAGAGGAAATAGGCCCGCATTTGGATTAAGAAAGGGGCTAAAAATATATTCTAGTAATAAATCATGGTTCACCTTGCCAAGATTTGAAACCTTTCTTTTTCAGAACAATAACAGTGAACGAGTCGAGCTACAGCCGTTGGGGAGTAGACCAGTTGATGTGATTAGTTTCTTCGGCAGAACAATAACAGTGAACGAGTCGAGTTTACAGCCGTTGGGGGGTAGACCAGTTGATGTGATTAGTTTCTTCGGCAGAACAATAACAGTGAACGAGTCGAGTCTCACCCTGGGTGAGCACCGTTGCAAGTGTAACAAGGTTGGATTCAATTTTAAACATAAAAGGGCTTTTGGTAAGTTGAAGTTAATTGCACTTGTTTGAAGCTGACTTGTTGGATTAAGGAGGTATTAAAGTGTCATATTAATTTTATAAATAAAACATATTTCTTTGATAAAAGGAAAAACTTATATTTTTTTAAATACGAGTATATGATAAAAGATCTGAGGCCATCTATGCCGAAAGATGGGTTGCTACATTGCGTCACAAGAACTTGGAAATTGAATACCTGGAATAATATGAAAAATATTTAGGAGTGGACTGAAAATTATTTTAAAAAAATCTGCTCATCAACGTTATTTCATAAATAAGAAACACACACTTTATAAAGTAAATAAGTGTGGAGTCATGTAAGAAAACATTATATTAATACCATACAATCAACATTTTTACTGCTTCATACATTTTCTATAGTCACATTTTTCTTTGATAGAAAACTATCCTAAGCTATACTTATATAATGAAAGTGTTTTATAAGAAATTCGTAAAATATATCAGACCTCTTTCATAAAATATCATAAAGTAATCCTCAAAGTGACGTCATATTTCTCTTTTCAAAGTACTATTATAAAAGAGAAATGACAAGTCAATACCACCCTTGTATTTTGTTTTATCCGCCAAAAACATACTAGACAGGTTTCTAACATGTTTGGGAGCGTGAAGTTAACAACTGCTGGGCTTGATAGGGATTTGACAAGGGGTTCTGTGGGGTACAGGGGCGGCATGGCAGAACCATTGCCATGTACTCTCAAATATACATACTTATAGATGCGTTAAGAATAAAATACCATCATAATTACTTTAGTGGGGATGTCCATTGTTTGTTGTGATGTGTTCAAAATAGAGTGAAAATCATCCAGGCAGATTTATTTACCACTTTCCCCAAAGATACATACCTAAACTTCTAATTTAATAAAATATTTCCTTGATGAAAACTTTTTCTGAATTGATGCACATTTAGCACAAGATAGAAGTTAAATAGTGAGTATTTTCATTTATAGAACATCTTCATCCTTATTTATGGGTCTGTCTATCTATCCCTCACCCAAAGATAGGTCAAAATATCCCTTTTTTTCAGTATTAATAAATTATATATATAATCCCATCTTAACTATAACGTGTCAATATGGGGCTGTAAACAAATTAAAATTAAAGTTTACACAACTCATAAGAAAGTTTTCACAGTAACTGTTGACAATTGTTTATCAGCAATGTTCTACACGCAAACTCCTCCTACCCTACCCCAAGCCCCTCTTCCTTCTCCTTCATGGAACCCAAAACAAAAGGAAGTTGGTACCAAAGGGAGTTTGAGGTTGAGTAATTTGAAATAGAATACATTTACGAGTTAAAGGGACAATTGTTATTCTGCAGCTAAAACTTAATTACTCAGCAGAGAGACGGTTGTCTTTATTCTTTTATAAAATTCCTCCACCCAACCAACACCCCCCCTATTCCTCCACCCAACCAACACCCCCCACCCCTCAGAACAACACGCACTGTCGTCGATTGTCTTTATCTCATTCTCACCCCCCTCCCAACCGCTATGTGACAAGTTCACACATCTATAGACAATGAGCGCATAACTTATAAGAAAGAGATGAGCGGTTTTATTAACACACTTAATGTAGATCACCGCATTTAAAGTTATGAACATTCTCTATTATCAATGTTCCCTTTATTCCCGTAAATGTATGTATTAAAATGCATACATCATGTGTTTCTATATATATATATGTATATAATGTATACATTAGTGCTTATTTTTTATTTTTTAGAACCACGTATTACTAACCGTTCAGGTTATACACCTATGTACTAATTACACTAATGTGATAGGGATTAGGAAGATTGAATTTAGAGAAAGTGTATCACCATTTGTGTCGATTGGAAAACCATTTAAGAAAACCACACTCAGTACACCAGATCAGGAGTGAAACCCAATCTTCCCGTCTTCAATAGTCTAGTCACTCTAGTATATTACGAGAGTAGCGCTTTAGACCATGTGGCCACTGAAACATGTCCTTGCAAGTTCTTCGTCCCATTATGATAGCTATATTTAATTCTGGAAACTAAATATATCTGTTTCGAATTTAAAGTATTATCTTGACGCCTTGATACACCTCAATTAAACTCTTTTTTAAATTAAACCGTCCCTTCTTTATTTGTAATTATCTTGTTTTAGTCATGTGGTCTCAAATGAGTTCCGAATGGTGGCAGTTTAATCCCAACGTGATAATCCAATTTGACTCTGAACTAAAAATATTTAATGGAATGTTTAATATTAACATTCAATTTGGATTATGTTGTCATCACCGATAGCGCTTTCATCACATCTGAATCGAAACGTTGGGGTTAAATATTGATTCTTTTTTACATTAGCCATCCAGGCTAGTCGAATGGGGTGGACCAGCCTTGTGGTATGATGTTCAGAGGCCCTGGATTCTGGCCTAGAGGTCCCGGGTTGGATTCTCAGCTGGTACCAAGGGATTTTTCTCGAAAAGGGAATAATTCTCATGGTCACCAGGGTTTGGTTAATTGGTCTTAAGGTAGGTTAATATATTCATAGTGTCCCTCTCGTCATAATCACTATAATCATTTCCACATCTCATCGGGACATGGAATAACAATCCACAAAAAGGATGTACGATTAATACATTCGGGCGTCCCCTGGCTAACGATAGATTAGCAAATCTTTCCGCAAACGGAGCTCTAGATTGATGCAGCCTAGACACGCCATTATAATTACCAATGGAGTAAGAATTAGGAATGTCGAATTTTCAGTCGAAATTAGACCGGATCTTTAGTAGAGGGAGTATGGAAAATAATTAAGGGGGAAAAAAAAAAGTTTACTCGGCTGGAATTTGAATCGTCGTCTTTCAGTCCCTATCAGACAAGACAAGATTGACGCCTTGGTCTGTGTACCCACCAATGTGGGTGTAGCTCACTTCTAGACAGGTGTATTGTGGATGACTTATGTATCATGCGCTTGTTTGTACAAGTGCACCGAATATTGTTTCTTCTAATTAATATTCTGAAATTATTATTACTATTATTATTATTAATAGTAGTACCACGTCTTACTACTCGTTCGTGTTATATGCACTTACGCTAATGTGTAATGGAAGGGTGATTGTGAGATGAAGTGGAGGATCTACAGTTTAACGTGGGATCCGAACCACGGTGGAGGCCTGGCATTCCACACATTCACAAGTTGTGATTAATACACGTCTTGTCAGAGGTGAAGGAAGGGTTTGGCAATCAGATAAATCTGTGCCGGGACCAAGGAGTGAACCCCGAACCCCCAGCACAGAAGTCTGACAACTTACCCCTAGACCGCCAGGTAACCAATATTCTTAAATAGGTGGGTGCAAAGCTTAAAAAACTTCGACTTGGGGCTAATGCTCCAGATCTGACCATTTGACCTTATCTTAGCGTAACTTTCCTGCCTTATGGGAGAATTAATTTCTGAGGTGGGGACACCATTAAAGTGATTTCAATTATCCCCAGATAACAGGATGATACGTGAGAATGATGAAGGTGGAAAGCAGAAGGGACCTACAGTTTAACGTGGGGTCCGAACCACGGTGGGGTCTGGCATACCAGACATTCACAAAGCATGAAAACACACACTTTACTAAACCCTTCCTTCACCTCTGGTAATCAGACAAAACTGTGCCGGGACCGGGATTTAAACCCCGGACCACTAATACAGAAGTCTGATACCTAAAATTCAACTTCATTTCGAATATTTGTCAACTTCGACTCCACTCCAAAAATAATTATAGCTTCTACAATTACGGAGCTTTGTCTATACACATATTGGCAGTCTAAATAAACACAGCTGATGGTGATTTTTTTTTTATTTGAAAGGTACTAGGGGAATGTCTCATCACACAAATTTTCCGGGACAACAAATTTTATACCTCGAACCCCATAAGACACCAACAATTTTATTTAAATATGACAGAGATCTCTGTTAACCATAATCTAAAGTGCATTAGAAGGGTCTCATGCTTGTCTAACAGATGACAGCGCTTACTCAATCTCAGTTTGGATTGGACTTTCTCCCTTTTTCCCCTGTGTCCTCCATTTTCTTAATTTAATTTTAATTTAATATTGAGCACCGCGTCTAACTACCCGTTCGAGTTATACGCTTAAGTACTAATTACGCTAATGAATTAGGAATTGGGTAGGTTGAATTTAGAGGAAGTGAGCCCGCATTTGCGTGGAGGGAGAGTGGAAAACCATTTAGGAAAAACCACCCCCAGTTCTTTCACCCGACCGAGATTCGAACCTTGATCTCCCCGTCCTCGGTGGTCGAGCTCAACACGACTAGCGCGTTAGCCAACTACACCACCGAGGCGGATTCCTCCATTTTCTGTTGTGTACATTGCACAAATCTGTAGTAATCGAATAACCGTTTGCTATCATAATGTAATTTATAATTTTCTGCTGAAATCTTTACTTTTTGCAACAAAACTGTTTTTTTAATCATATTTAATTTCTGAATTTACACACATAAATATATGAATAGGTTAATTAAATTAAATAATGTGACTTACTAAACTTTATTTTAGCACATTATTAATCATTTCCTTAGAACTAGCAGACCACCAGTGTTTTGATGAATAAATTGGAAGTGAACGATTTTACCTCCCATTTGTCTGAGATAAATTATTCTACGTAAACCAAATGAGATGGCAATGAATATGATAGAATCACATTAAACGGTGATGAAAGTCAAATCAGCTTGAATGGTTCATTAGGGCTGTTCGCGATTATATTAACATTTAATGTTAAAAGTAATTAATATTACAAATGAGTGAAGATAAATAAAATAAATGGATTGAGATAAATAACAGTAAATTTAACAGATATCTAGGTAAATGATAGAATCTAACGGATTTAAATTGTATCTACCTTTTTAGTGAGATTAGGTATAACTTTTACGTTTAATTTAATTTTTTATTTTTGCACTGCCTCTTAATATCTCTTTATATTATACTCATATGTACTAGTTACGCTAGTGGGTTAGTGATTAGGAAGGTTGAATTTATATAAAGTGTACCAGCATACTTTAAATGTAATTGATATTCCTATAAAACAGACTATTGGATAATATTCTAAATTAATTTTGCTATGTCTATGTTCAGACGAATTGAATAGAAAAATAGTTTTAGTAATTGTAGAATATTTTGGCAAATTGTAACACAAAATAACATTTAAAGTCCAATTTTCATAGAAACATGATTTAAGAAAACACAAACATATTTAATTGCGATCAACGCTGTCAATATTCTACTATATCATTAGTGTTGTTTTATAAGTATTGATATTATCTAACAAAAGTGGCATTTGTATATCACATGACCTGACGTTTGAATACGTGAAAGTAGCATTTTAAATATCAGATAAGGATTTTCCTATGAAAATTAGACTTTACATTCCATTTGTTTTAGAGATATGTTATTATTATTATTATTATTATTATTATTAATATTATTATTATTATTATTATTATTAGCACCGTGTCTTACTACCCGTTCGGGTTATACGCACTAGAGATATGTTTAACACGAGAATTACTAATTAGTAAAACTTTGAACTCTACTGATAGACATAAAACTAAAAAGAATATTTACATTTTGTTTTAGAAAATCATATATTTAAAAATAAATAACCTTGAAAAAATTCCCTGAGATCCTTTTTTCTTTAACGTTACGTTTAAATAATATTTTAAAATTACATTTGATAAAAATTACCTTAAATATTAATAAAAAACATCGTTTATTATTCTAGCGATGGGGTATTAAAATTCAGTGTCTCGAAAGAGTAGCATGTAAGGACTTATCCCTACAATATGCTACAAGTTCAGTAACTTCCATCCCCGATATCACAAACCCTATCTTCAATAGCCCTGTTTATTCTGGTACATATCTTTTATCAACACTCTTCTTTTACTCTCTCCCACCACGACCTGCGGTAGAGAAGAGCGGGGTCGTAGTCCAGACATGTAGGTCGGTGTCGTTGCCACGGAAACAAGAAAAGCGGTATGGCAGAGAATCGCTCTAATGACTTATGCCGCGGACGCCTACAAGGAAGATAGACTAGCACTGCGTCTGCACGTGGCTTGAGATTCCTGTTTAAGAATCATCACGATACCTGTTCACTGCCCGCCCATTGAAACTTGCAACTGTCGCTGTTGTCAGGGAGAAGTTTGAAGGATCGTCTGACCCATCATGCCAACTGCGAGCTCTCATTAGTCCTTGAAAACGTAATCGTGCCAAGTTTCCCCTTCACTCCGATTTCCTCCCCTGACACACGTGACTAAACACAGGATATCATCGTTGAGGTAACTGCACGGTTATTATTGGTAAACAGCGTTGTCATTCTCTTGTTTTTGTGTGGTCAATTTACCCTAAAATATAAGACAAGTTTCGCAACGCTGGTTAGATGAAGTTGCCAGAGTCTTGGCAATCCTGGATGGGGAAGTCGCTTATTGCTGGTAACGTTGTATATGGGTTTGCCAATTTAAGGGTACTATTAAAATTTGTCTAGGGCAAATTTAGTTAAAAGATTGTTCTGTGGGGTTAATATTACTATGCTTATGGGTTATTTCGTGTATTAAGGGTATCATTCCAATAATGTATTTAAGGTTAATAATTTAGGAAATGTTGTTAATTTAGATTGGGTGGGGACGCTAGGGTAAACGAGCTTGTAATTTAATTTATGATGTATACTCATTTGTCTTGCCTTTTGTAAGAGCACCAAAGTTTGGTTTACAATTCGTTTATTTAACGTTTTCAGTTATTAGACATGATTAGTCTGCATTGTATGATTTTTTATAGAATCCAGGCCTTTGATTTATAAAGCCCTTTTTTAATATTAAAGTATGTGGGTTTGGGATAGATAAATGGGCTGGGGTCAAACAACATAATAATTTTTGCTAGGTGTACAGTGCGTAGCAACATTATGTTTGTTGACCTCCTAAATCAATTTTTGATTACTAGATTTGATACAATCTGTTTGAATGTCAGGCTCATAAGGCCGTACATATAATTTGTCTCTTTAAGGATTCACAAACTATTTCTGTGCTATAATTTAATTTTCTATGCCCGTAATATTGTTTCTCGTAAAGAAACGTGTAGGTACTCGTGTAATTGTGACAGTAGCTAACTGTCCCAGTGGTCGTGTACGATAGAGAACTAAATTATAGTTCAACCAGTGACGGTGCCTAATGTTTTTAAATTAGCACCAGGGGTTTATTTGTATGAGGAGTGTGTGTACCGCCAAATTATACAGCTCAAGAGGCCGCCTCTATGTATTTTATTATTATTATTATTATTTAGCACCGCGTCTTACTACCCATTCGGGTTATACGCTTGAGTACTAATTACTCTAATGGATTAGGAATTAGGAAGGTTGAATTTAGAGGAAGTGAACCCGCATTTACGTGGAGGGAGAGAGGAAAACCATTTAGGAAAAACCACCCCCAGTTCACCCGACCAAGATTCGAACCTCGATCTCCCTGTCCTCGGCAGTCGGGCTCAACACGACTAGCGCGTTAGCCATCGAGGCGGGTCTCTATCTAGTTAAACTTTGCTTTATTAAATTGATTATTATTTTATGTCAGCCTTACTTCAATTAATTTAATATATGTTTCTGTTGTATACCTACCCTTGCCCCGCCTTATGTCTAGTAAAGGGTGGTAAGTTAAAAAAAATGTATCTCTGAAATACAACTTTGTTGTACTGTGTTCTTTTATGTCAAATCTACGCGTTTTGGGGACAATTTAAAATCGTATCTAGTTCACGACATTTATTAGAAATACCCTTGACTTTTTCCCCACTTCCTCGATGAGTATGTCCAGAAGATGGAGAAGTTTAAAAAGGTTCGTAAACTTTTCTTTTTCTGTGCTGAAGCAGTTTTTAAGACTCGGTGGAAATGGAAGCGAAGAAAACAGGCAAACAGCCATAAACAGCTCCGAGAGTTGTATGGTAGAGGGTGGGGCGAAGAGGGGGTAGGGTGGGGTTGGGGGCGAACCAACGGGTCAATCTTCTCTTACCACCTAGGACCTCCATTGTGGATTGAAACAAGTAAAAAAATAGCTAAATCAGTATTTCTTACCCCTAAACCTTTCAAACTCGCAACTTTCTTTTTACTCTCTCATAGTGAGAAAAGTATTGTAATGGTGAACATTTTCTTCTGTTAGATTATAATGGATCTTTACGTTTTATGTCCTCAGTTCCCCCACCCCAAACCCCCTTCACGCTCACCAAGATCTTAGAAAAGTGGGGTTTATCATTTGTTATATGGTCCTGCCTCGAGGTGAAATAATAGTTACTTCAATTTCAGATCGAAAATCAAGTGTAGTTAATTGATGAATGATTTTGAAAAACTCGAAAGTCGTTGAAAATATCTTAAATAGCATAGTAAACTTGTTTTACCCTTAAAAAAATATTTAGGGGTAATTTATTGATAGCATAATAACGTACCAAGCTATTACATACTATATGAGAAGGTAAATACTATTACGTTATTCCAAACAATTAATTAGAGCTCGGTATGAAATAAAATGTTGCGACACGTGTCGTTTGAGTTTTCACCCCTGCAAATTTTCTCAAGGTCGACCTAACCTCCCAGTGGGATTGGTCCATCTTAATGTTTATCAAACTGGGGAACGTGGCGTACTCATTAGGGGGACACGAAAATTATGTAATAAACGTGCCCTTTTCTTCTGTCCAAGTGTAAATAATTTGAATTTAATATATAAAAAGTTATTTGAAACATGCCAGAATTTAAATTAGCTATCGTCATTAGTGTGTGTAATTTATCTTCATTCATGTTTTATCTCTCCTTTTATGCCTAAGATGAAAATATATTTTATCTAAATTACATTTGAAGTTCTTACTGTGATAAAATATGTTTGTGGCCTGACATGTAAAAATAATAAATTTGTATTTTAAGTTTAATAAAACTGTTTAAAGGGCCCACTAGAACGAGAAGGGAGGGATAAGGGTTTTGATTAATTATTTTATTTAATAATAATAGTCTTGGGTACTTTATGTAAATGTTTACAAATGAAGGAACAGTCGACTGATACTTTGTGAGATGACCGATGATGGCTTGTGCATATGCAAAACCTCTCCCTCTTCACTCTTTTTCCATCCGTGCTCCACGTCCTACAACCCGTCCAGATGGGCTATTTGGATATTTACATTGATGAGGTGGTGTAGAGGAAGGTAGAATTTAAAAGCGGTGCACCCTCATTCACGTGGAGGGAGAGGGGTAAATCAAGAAACATCACCTCAATATTACTCTGTTGGGATTCTAATCCCGACCACCCCATCACCAGCAAATAAGATAAAGTGAGATTAATGCATTTTTTAAACGTGTTCACTGGTGTAGTTTAAGATGCGAAGAAGACGTAGTAAAAAATATAGATATTTTAATTTTATTGGGAGTATTTAAAGTGCACTCCTTGATCGCAAACTATATCAGCATACGAATTTAAACTAGCTGCTAGACCTTGGTATTACCCTTAGCAGCACAATCAAATTTTCAAAGGCAGAGTCTTTTAAAAATACCAAACAATTTTTAAGTTCGAAATAGATAATATACTATATTATTAATATTATTTTTAAATTTGATAATATCTATCAAAAGTGGCAGCTGAGATCACATAACTTGATGTATGAATATATGAAATTAGATATAGTATCTTTTCTAGATTTTAGATAAGGCTCTTCCTATAAAA
The DNA here is from genome assembly GCA_902151455.1 of Timema bartmani. Classification (NCBI taxonomy): domain Eukaryota; kingdom Metazoa; phylum Arthropoda; class Insecta; order Phasmatodea; family Timematidae; genus Timema; species Timema bartmani. The sequence goes on along the minus strand of CABFWB010000595.1, from coordinate 78,624 downwards.
ACTGGACTGTACACTCCCAGATATAATTCCTGGATATTTATTAAATGGATAGCAGGAATACCCCATATACACGTCTATACATATTAGATATCTATGTAATCGCCCTTAAGAATCAAATTGGGTCATTGGTATTTGCGAATTTGATCCTTATACTTAATACTATAAATCTAGGCAACACAATTTTAAAAGATCGGTCATTCATCTCCTTTAGTGCATGAAATAATATAACACTATATTTTTTTACTTTCTCTCTATCTTACAGGTAGAGAAAGTATGGTGATCGTCAAAAAAATTGAACTCGTGATTTTGATGAATCTTGACGTTTCATGACTCCCTGAATCCAAAAAGTGGTTTTTGAATTTCCATCTGTCTGTCTGTCTGTACCTCCAACTAGAGCCTAAACTATTTTACCGATTGAGCTGAAACTTGATATCTAGGGTTTTCATAGGGTTGCCCCGAGGGGTTTTTGGAATTGGATATCTACCCCTAAAATTAAGGGTAGTTTACTGAAGGGAAAAAAGAGAAAAAGTCGATTTTCTCAAAATCGGCTCTAACGATTTTGATTAAATTTCATTTATGAACATTAATAAATATTCCAAACAAAATGGCTACTCTCAATATTTCGGCAAAATGGCTTTAAGGGCTCCGGTCTGATGCGTAAATTAACATTTTTTATAATAGCTCCGAAACTATTTGAGATATGAAATTACTTAGCATTACAAATATGTATATATATTTATAATACAAATATTTTATTCGAAACATATTTTTATAAAATCAATAATTTTCAATCTATACGCAATTATATATATATTTTTAGCTTTTTGGACATTAAAGCTTAAGTATTGCGATCGTAAAAAAAACTAACCTGAAATGTTGATGGATTTCGACGTCTCATGACCCCCCGAACCCTAAAAAATAGTCTTTGCAATGCCGTCTGTCTGTGTGTCTATTAAAACTTAAAATTAAGGGTAGTTTACTGAAGGGCAAAAAGAGAAAAAGTCGATTTTCTCAAAATCGGCTCTAACGATTTTGATTAAATTTCATTTATGAACATTAATAAATATTCCAAACAAAATGGCTACTCTCAATATTTCGGCAAAATGGCTTTAAGGGCTCCGGTCTGATGCGTAAATTAACATTTTTTATAATAGCTCCGAAACTATTTGAGATATGAAATTACTTAGCATTACAAATATGTATATATATTTATAATACAAATATTTTATTCGAAACATATTTTTATAAAATCAATAATTTTCAATCTATACGCAATTATATATATATTTTTAACTTTTTGGACATTAAAGCTTAAGTATTGCGATCGTAAAAAAAACTAACCTGAAATGTTGATGGATGTCGACGTCTCATGACCCCCCGAACCCTAAAAAATAGTCTTTGCAATGCCGTCTGTCTGTGTGTCTATTAAAACTTAAAATTAAGGGTAGTTTACTGAAGGGCAAAAAGAGAAAAAGTCGATTTTCTCAAAATCGGCTCTAACGATTTTGATTAAATTTCATTTATGAACATTAATAAATATTCCAAACAAAATGGCTACTCTCAATATTTCGGCAAAATGGCTTTAAGGGCTCCGGTCTGATGCGTAAATTAACATTTTTTATAATAGCTCCGAAACTATTTGAGATATGAAATTACTTAGCATTACAAATATGTATATATATTTATAATACAGATATTTTATCCGAAACATATTTTTATAAAATCAATAACTTTCAATCTATACGCAATTATATGAATTTTTTTAACTTTTTGGACATTAAAGTTTAAGTATTGCGACCGTAAAAAAAAACTAACCTGAAATGTTGATGGATGTCGACGTCTCATGACCCCCCGAACCCTAAAAAATAGTCTTTGCAATGCCGTCTGTCTGTGTGTCTATAAAAACTTAAAATTAAGGGTAGTTTACTGAAGGGCGAAAAGAGAAAAATTTGGTTTTCTCAAAATCTGCTCAAACGATTTTGATTAAAATTCGTATCTAGGCGTTGATTAAGATTATAAATAAACTGGCTATTTTCATTTTCCTATGAAAATGATTTTTAGGGTACTTTACAGAAGCGTTAATTTCCGTATCTCCACAACTATTTGAGAAACTAAACAACTTATCATTGCAAAATTGTAGGACTATTAGAAATAAAAAACTTTTATTTGACATATATTTTTATAAAAGCAACAGTTTCTGAGATATTTGCAAATATATTAATACAATTTTGTGAGCTTTAGTTGTAAACATATACTACTTAAGTCTTAACGCAATAATTCTCCAATGCCATAGAGTAATTAAATATAAGTATCTAAAAAAGTATGTTATTTTTCCTTAAAGCTCTTAGGAGAAATGTTTGCATAGCAATGATCTATCTCCATTTTAGACTCAATAGTCAATATTTACATTTTTTATTGGTCAAAATGTATAAATGAATAATTAAATATCAATGCGATGACTTGAAGATCTGCAACACCTTATAAAATGTTAAAATTTTAACCAGAAATCGAAATTTTAATACGAAGTGTTGACCCTTGTGGAAGACATTAAACTGTTTGAAATGCTCTTAGGTGGACAAAGATGCGCCTCTTTTCTCATTGATTCTATATCATTGTATATTATTTTATGCGTGTTCTTATGTGGAGTGGTGATGATACAATGTACATTATTCCGTTCAGAAATCTTATGAGTTTATAGAAAGAGAGAGAAAGTCTGTGCGGTGCGCCGTACCATTTATTTTATAGAAAGCCCATTTTTTTATCACCAACATTGATTGAATTTCACTAAAATTTGGCATTTTATAAATATGTTTTGATTTATTCAATAAAAAAATTATCAAAAGCTTCTAATAACACGTTCTTATTAAATTATTAAGTAAATTTTAATTGCTAAGAATGTAAATACAATAATTGTAAAAAAAAATTTATTCACGCCACGGTGATCAAATTAATTTGCAGTTTTCAAATGACTGGCTTCCTATTAAAATATGACTGTACATTCTATCGTTATCGAAATAGGTCTATCTGAGGATTAAAAAAATATTCATGCTGGATGAAACTATAAAGACTAATGAACAAATATCAGTTTAGGAGAGAAGAAACAGCCCAACACCCTCAGTGCTAATGCTCTTCCCCCAGAGCACCGTTTTATCAATAACTACGTCAGCTTTATCTGCGTGGCCGGCAAGGGATCATTAAATAAATACGTGCACCATCAATTTTCATCTCTCATCAGGGAGCCGTTTTTATTGTGATTTTTTTATTATATTTTTGTATGTATATGTGTGTGTGCGTGTGTGTGTCCTCAACAACAAATAAAAAACATACATATACGTAATGCGATAGAATCCTTCTTCATTCAATAATTTTTTTTAAAAAAAAGGCCCCAGATAACGAGTACACAGAATCCTGATGATGATAAATGATGTTGTAATAATTGCATACCTTCATGTATGAGTAAACTAAGCACCAAATTCAATAAATATTTATTTATCCACTTGGATGGCCCAAGGAGAAAAAAAGGGGCAATGTTTGTTAGCTTGTATAAAGTTTGTAAAGATTAGTTTGTGTTTTTTTAAACTTCGTATGATAAATCCTATGACAACATGAAGAGAAGATTTAGATGTAATTTGAAAAATTTATAAATAAGTTTTTTAAGTCATAAACCAAAATTTGAATAGTATATTATCTAGGATGGAATACAGATTATTGAAGGATATAACTATAGCCCGATTACCATAATAATAAATGAATTTGATAAACCAAAACTCTTCTAGGTCAGCAAATTGGGGACATCGTTTTTATTAATACAATACAAATTACAAATTATTACAACTTACCTATTAATTTTAGGTTTAGAGATATTAAATATTATTTTACTAGAGAAATTACTAATAAACTGGTTAATGTGCCTTTTAGTGTTTACTTAAACTATAGAGTATAGAGCTGAAGGCGCAAAATTGTAGATAAACAAAGTAAAAATATATAAAGTGTATAGCTAATAATGATCTGTTTCATAAAATAAACTGTTTAAAATATAGATAAAATGATAATCTGACATGTATTATAGTATTCTTATATGAAAGACTTATACAAATTCGTTATTATATTATATAATCTTGCTGATCCTTTAAATGACGTTTTTTAACAGATGTATCACTTTTGGAAGCAGCAATATTAATAAAATAGGCTTTTGTTCATGTTGTATGCCCTACATTATATTTATATCCTATAAAATATTTATATTGTGGCATTCCCTCTATAATAAACTTGTTACAACATTTGAATACACTTTTATTTCATTATTTGTAATTCTCTCTAAAGAAAAGCTACACATTTATAATTTATCTAATTATATAATTCACATAAGAAGATTCTTTAAATTAATATTAATTTTACACCAACGGTGTGTTTTTCCTAATAAATATTTAAAGTCATATGTTTGTATTTATAGAATTATATTATAGCCTATTCATTTTTTTTCCTTTAGTAGCAAACCAACATTTAACACAATTATAAACAAAAAATCACTTAAAGTAATATTGATAGGCAAGCTCTATTTTTGGTTTTGTAGACAGTACTCATTATATAAAACAAAGACAATCTGCTGACGTACATAGTGTTACAAAAGATGCTACATCGTATTTATCAGGATGTAATAATAGTATGTAACTAAACAAATATCCTCGTAATCTCGCAAATCGTGTTTGATTCTAATTCAAATCCACCAACCCCTACCCTACGTTTCTTTCCATCAGTGAATTAAATAATATAAGTTTTTTCTTTAATCATGGATTAAAAAATAATACCAACATGATTTTAACTAACATAATATATTTGAACCACCTTTTTTAGCTTGACAATTTTACTTTGTTTTTTTGTTGATTTTTAAAACAACACATTATTTATATATTTTCAAACAAACAATTTAAATACTTATACTCACAATTTGGTATCGTTCAAGAGATATATTCTTATGGTGTTTATAATTTCTCACCTACCTGAAAACAATATACAAATAATCAACTATTAGATTTTATTATAATAAATACAATATCAAAACAATCACTAATAAAAATGTAAGTGTGGTTAAATGGTCAGATTTACACTGTGCTTATGCATAGCTTAAGTGATGCCAACATTTTTGAAGAATCTTTAAAACGCATTTAAGAGTATTATATTTTTTAGTATTTTCTTTTTCTTTTTTTCTTTGAAGTACATTAAATTAATTAAAGCTTATCAAAGTAGCTGTTAGTAAGTCTGGAGGTAAATATATATAATTTTCATCCTGAAAGTATAATAATATGATATGCTTTTATTATGATTAAAAACGTGTATATGGTCTATAATTTTTAATACAAAGTTTTTCCATCTGAATAATGGTTAAAGAAACACACTTTGATCACTTAAATTGATTACCTGCGTGATTGATGCCCATAGGCCATAGCTAAGAAAATATATCCTTTTAAATTTTGTCGATGAGAAAATTTAAACTCAAAGGTTTGGATATCGCCTTCCGAACATCAAAAATAAATCTACCGGACCATGAAATTTTAACAAAGTTTATCATGAACGAAAGTAAGGACACATTGTAAACTTTTCTCATTAAAATACCTTTTTAACACATATAATTAATTCAAAGTAACAACTTTTTTAAGTGTTATGATGTAATCACTTTTGTAAAATTTGTAAAGTTAATAAAAGTTGTACAGTTCTCAATTTTTTTAAACAAAATAGTATCCATGCTCTCACTATATTAATAAATAGATAGCCAAGTTCTATATTAAAACAATATTTTAGTTGCTATACATATATTTAATCTAAATTATTTTAAATATAACTAATCAAACACCAAATTATGAGTTTGTTTTATTTTTTAAATTAATTTGTTCTTATATAATCAATCATAAATCTTGCCTGAATTGGTTAATAAAACAGTTTAAAAATTGTGAATTTTAAGAAACTGCACCAAATTAATTTGAAGGATAGAACCAATCAAGTTTGTAAATAAAATTTAACTATTCTGATGCTGATCAGGATACATTAAATTCAGTGGATTAATGATATTATGTCTATCAAATTAGCGTTTAAAGGGGGGCTAGTGGTTCCATTTTATCTATTGATAAATTAACAGTTTAGGGTTTGGTGGTTGTGTTTGTACTTTTGCTTACGTGTTTTGAGTCTTATAACCCACCCGGCCTATCAACTTATTTATACTACCATAGGTAAGACTACGGAAACTATAGTTTAAAAGAAATGCCCCCAAATTGTAGTGTAGAAAGAATTGATTTAAGATGACTCAGTATTTATGGCATCAAATACGCAATAATGTTTTAAAACCCAAATTAAAATGTTAAATTCACAGCAGTAAATATATATATAATAATTATTGAAAGAAAAATTAAATCTGTCCTAAAAAAGTCCCTTCTTTATAATAACAATAATAATAAAACTCTATGACATCAGCCTGCAATCAAGCCATTCTGACTGAGCGGCCACAGTCTGTTGGTGAAAATAGTGCCAACTTGTACTGATATAGGTTCTCATGTGGTCAGCACAATAATCCCTCCTTCCGTTGAACTTAGTTCTGGACTGGAGCCTCTAGTTTTTAATTCTATTAGCCTCTTATTTGACCTTACGAGAATGAGTTCGATGCCGTTCCAGACCCAGTGCTTCACATAAAATATGGAGGCGCTGGGGATTGAGCCCAGGACTCCGGGATCTGTAGCCAGGAACTCTTATCACTAGATCACAGAGGAGGTCGGCATAATAATATATATATATATAATAGCCTTTATAAAACTAGACTGGTTATTGGCATAACATTTAGAAATACAATAATTTGATTTATTTTAATGCACGTGATCGACTATAACTATGAAATCCCTTTTGAGTGAACTATTAGTAAGGTTAAATTAATATAAAGACTTAGATAATGCTTGATAATATAGATAAATGAATGCTAAAATTGAATATAATGAAAATGAAGGTTATTAAGTTAAAACATATTTAGTTAAAGTCAAAGCATAAAAAGAATACAATGAATGAGTAAAAATTAAGTAAATAAAGTGTTGTCATATAACCGTAATTTCATGAGAAAAAAAAATCATGAAATTACGGTTATATGACAACACTTTATTTACTTAATTTTTACTCATTCATTGTATTCTTTTTATGCTTTGACTTTAACTAAATATGTTTTAACTTAATAACCTTCATTTTCATTATATTCAATTTTAGCATTCATTTATCTATATTATCAAGCATTATCTAAGTCTTTATATTAATTTAACATATCTTAAACTCCTTACGGAAGATTATTTTAGAATGTTTTCTTAAATGTTGTTATTAGTGAGGTGTTTAATTTGATTATGTGCGATACACATCTTACTAAATTGACATGAATTAATCTGTTGTGACTAATGAATTACTACTGGTAATTTTTAATTTAAAGTATGTAATCATAGTGAGTTTTTAAGAGCGTGCATCACATACCAATCAACCCTGCGATACAGTCGGCTAGAAATCGTGAGTTTACACCAACACTATTGCACGTGGATCATTTCTGATTAAACTTCAAATACAAATGCACTGCACACCTTTCTGGCATATCGTAGGTATTTTATTTTCCTTTTTACTCCCATACCTCGTGCGCACCCACGCAAACGGCAGCTGAGTTGGGCCTGCTATGATGTACGCTCTTAAATAAGAAGTACGTTTTTAATGAATGCATTCTTTTTTGTCTTAAATATTTAAGTAAATGATTGGTTTAATGCTCGATATTGTTTGTTTGCCAGAAAATAATGTCATTATTTTACATGATTATATTATCCCAAACGAAATTTAATTTTTTTTTCTTAGATCAAAATTAATAGTTTAATTTTTGAAAACAATTCTTTTAGTCTATTGTTAGTAACGATTTTCACTTTCTCATCTAAATAGAAAGTATTGTAATCGTGATACATTTCGATATTGCGATTATGATGAATCTTTAGATTGTACGTGTCACTGAACTTAAAAAATCTATAAGTCCCTGTCTGTTGCTGAAACAGTTGGGTGCATTTTGTTTGGACTTGATATTTTGATGCTATATCTAAGGTTTTTTTTTTTTCTCCCTTATTTTGAGGGTATTTTTTTACGGTTATTTTTCTGAAACCAAAATTTTAAGAAAATGGCTTCGACGATTTTGTTTTAAATATGTATCTAGGAAGTGATTTAATCCCCCAAATAACACTATATGCTTGGCTACTTAGGGACAGATTTTTTTTAATTAGAAATATTATAAAAACAGCTCTAACAATTTGTATAAAAATGAGTATTTGGGTATTGCTTTAAGCAATAAATAATAAAATATATTTATTTTTCAAGAGTAAATTAATTTAAGGTTAGTTTACTTTTGACATATTTTAGATATTTTTAATATCCCTTAAGATTCAGTTCATGATAGATATATTTTTTTACATAGCTTTAAGGTAGATTTACTTAGAGCTAATTTTTGCTTTTGTTTTTCCAAACAGTATAACTAAACTATTTTGTTTAACATTAAAATTTGAAAAGTGTTTATTGTGATTAACACAACCATTTTCTTGTTTTTCTATGAAAATTATTCTTAAGTTTAGTTTATTAAAAATCTATTTTTGAAAATATTCTTACAAGCTATAATTTACTATATGCGTAAGTTTGTACGACTGAGTCATACCATCTATTTTATATTTTGTCTCTTTCAATGAATGCTTCCAAGACATTAATATCGAAATGTAAAGTTATAGGTTTGGGATAGGGTGCATTATGATTTCAAACTATTTTAAAATTATATTAGATTAAGGTAAAATAGTAAATAATTTGATTTAATTTGTGTAAAAAGATAAAATTCCATGGAGGCTCCTTCCATGTCCCGATAAGATGAGGTGATGATGATAGTGGGTATGAGGGTGTGGAACCAGTAAAAGTACTTAAACCTAACTTAGGCCTAACCAACCCCTGGTGACAGTTGAGGTAATTTCCCTTTCGGGAAAAATACCCAATCTACCAGCCAAGAATCGAACCCGGGACTCCTGGGTTCATAGCCAGGTGAATTGGCCAATACACCACAGGACCGAATATCTTTTACTAATAGAAATATATTCATACTTACATTCATGAAAATGGAATATACGTTCTAAATTTATAGGAAGAGCCTCTTATAGATATAAACAGATTTTTTCGCGGACAAAATTGGTAACAATTCACTATTTTATTAGTGACCTGGCGTATGAATGCGTACAGTTTATATATTAGCTTTTATAGCTTCCTATTAAAACTGTACTGTATTATATATCTTAATTCACACATACTTATAGCTAATAATTACATCGAAAATGTTATCATTGTAAAATAAATTAGTACTAAGTTAAAGAGAAAAAATTGTGGTTTGAATTTACTTGTATGTTATTCTCCGGGTAGTACAAGATTTTCAGTTACTTTAACAACTTCGTGTGAAATTGGCTTTTTCTTGTGAAGCAACTGGTAGAGACTCCTTAAGAATTCCTTTTAATCAAGCTTTAATTAGGTTACGCTTTGCTGCAGTGTTGCCTTGTTGCCATGTATTAATCAAGGGAATGCGTAAGGTAAATCTCTCTGTCCCATTAATTTTGAAAACAAAGTGGAAAATGTACATCGTCTTGTTTGGAGCAAGATTTTTATTTAACTTTCTTTTTTACTTAAAATTTGATTATTAAAAAAAGAGTTTTGAATTATAATAAAGTTGAAAAGTAATATATAAATAGTAATGAAAATTATAACAATAATAAGAATACATAAAGTCATTTTCACTGTTGTATTAAGCAATCTAATTTGTTTTTAATATGTATCCTTCAAAATATGTAAAAAAAAAGATGAGTGAAGTCTTTTATTTTATGGTTGAAATATTTATGTGTTTTATTACATAGTTTACTTAAAACACTGAGATTATAAGTCAATTAAAAATATTTACAATTAAGAGAAATTAATTATCAGTAATATTATAGAGTATTTATGTATTTTTCTCAAGCTAAATAATAGCAAAAAGTTTTAGATTAAAAAAAAGTATTGGCTGTATTATATATATTTTTATTAATTTCTTTATTGTGCTTATGTCGTGATTTTGTAAGTTCACATTCATTAGAATAATTTATTTGCTAAATGCTACAAAATAAAGTAAAAGATGAATAATTGAACTTGAGTATCATTAATTTATTGATCCTTTTTTTCTGATAACAAAAAAAAACAATACTCTTAGTTTATGTTTTTAATTTTAATAAATTTAGATAATAAATTGTGGTTGCTTAGTTAAAATGGTTCATAATAAATCAATTTTCATCATATCAAAGATCATTCAGTATCGTATTTGATAATCAACGTACTATACATCGGCCAGAGTCAAATCATTTGAAAGTGCAGATCATAATGGATTAATGACTTTTTTTTTATCATCGTGTCTTACTATCTGTTCAGGATACACGCATATATGATAATTACTCTAATGGAGTATGGATGAGCAAGGAATTATTTTAAAGGTATTCTACCCGCATTTGCATGGAAGCAGAGTGAGAAACCATTTAGGGAAGACCATCATTAGATTGGACCGGGATTTCAACCCTGATCCCCCCATCATTATCAGATCATTCTAAAATGAGAGTGACGCCTTAGACCATTCGGTCACTGAATCGGTTCATGACTAATCGATTAATATGATTCGAAATGACTTAGATATCTACATACCGAATCATTGATGCAAATTTTTCAATATTTTAGGCCAAATATGAGAGAGATGAAATATCTGGATATGATTATTTTTATAACACTAAGAATCACTTAGTAAATGTGACGACTACTATGGAAATAAAAGCCTGTGTCACTTTTAAGGAGAGTTAGTAGAAATTTAAACACACATAATTTCACCTTATGTTCTATCTCCACTCTTAATATGGCTGGAGGTGACCTGGCAGTCTGGAGGTAAGGTGTCAGACCTCTGTGCTGGGGGTCCGGGGTTCAATCCTCGGTCCTGGCACAGATTTATTTGATTTCCAAACCCTTCCTTCACCTCTGACAAGAAATGTATGAATCACAACTTGTGAATGCGAGGAATGCGAGGAATGCCAGGCCTCCACCGTGGTTCGGATTCCACGTTAAACTGTATGTCCTCCATTCCATCTCACAATCACCCTACCATTACACATTAGCGTAAGTGCGTGTAATCCAAACGGGTAGTAAGATGCAGTGCTAATAATAATTATTATGGCTGGTATTTCAGAACGAGAATGAGTGTTTTTTGAGCTCTAGATAAAACATTATTAGCTTTTGGAAAGGAAACTTTGTTGCCTAGGATTAATATCAGAGTAAATTTGTGTCATTGATAACCCGGGAGGAGGTAGACAAATTTTAAGAAAATGCAAAAGAAATGGCCTCAAAAGAGAATAGAAAAACATATCGTTGACCTTAATGTGTAAATAATTAAAATTATGATAGTAATAATAATTACGTGTCTGGGCTACATCAATCTGTAGCTCAGTTTGCGGAAATATCAGCCATTACTAATGTACCGTTGCTCAGAGGACGCCCGAATGTAATAATAGTACATCCTTTTCGTGGAGGCTCTTTCCATGCCCCGATTGAAGGGATGATTATAGCGAGTTTGAAGGGGTATAGCCAGTGAAGATCTTAACCCAACTTAAGCCTAATTAACCAAACACTGATGCGCATGGTAATTATTCTCATTTGAGAGAAAAATCCATCGGTACGAGCAGGGAATCCAACCAGGGACCTCCAGATCAGGATCCAGGGACTCTGACCACTATACCAAGAGATCGGTTAATGTGTAGATAATCAATTGATTGAGTGGCTAACGCACTAGTCGTGTTGAGCTCGACCGCCGAGGACGGGGAGATCGAGGTTCTAATCTCGGTCGGGTGAACTGGGAGTGGTTTTTCCTAAATGGTTTTCCATTCTTCCTCCACGCAAATGCGGGTTCACTTCCTCTAAATTCAACCCTCCCAATTCCTAATCCATTAGTGTAATTAGTACTTAAGCGTATAACCCGAACGGGTAGTAAAACGCGGTGCTAAATATATATAATTGATTGAGCCTATATTTCAAAAGAATCCAGATGCTGGCAATGAGCTAACCTTCCACAAATTATATATATTATATACGTATTAATATTAATACAACTATTTTATCCCATATAATAGTATTTTGTTTCAATAGCTAATACTAATTTATACTATACTAGTTGAAGTGCCCGGCGTTGCCCGGCAGAAATGTTTTTAGTTTGATGATTGTACGTGGAAGGTACCTAACTACAAAGCTGCACCTTTAAGCCCTGCATTGTCAGTGGCTTTTTTTGATTTCGGCACGATTTTTAATTGATATTAATAAAAATTAGCTTTTTTTTTAAATCCCGGCTTTGAAGGGCACACGTTCGTGAACAGGGGATACTAATTTCAAAATTTCAGACCACTGTGTGCGGTAGATCACGTGCAATGGTGCTGAGGGGCCAACAAACTCTTCATTTTATTAATATAGATTGAATTTCCCCAGAAAAATATGTATTTGATACCTTACAATGCAAAGTTCCATAAATATAATATATCATAGTTTTGTAAATTCTGATAACCGATATAGCTACAGTTCAATTTCAAAAGGAAATACGTTATTCGATAGCGAGAAAAGTTACTAGATCTACTTTCATGTATTAATACGTCAAGTCATGTGATCTGTGGTTGTCCCTTTTGATAGATATTATCAATACATATCTAATAATATTAAAATAACATGTCGATGGCAAAAAACATAATGTAGTATTTTCTATTCCTACAAAAAGTGGTGTCTGCTAGCGTCCCTAGCACAGTAAACCGGGGTTTTCCCTAACTACGTTCATTGAAGGATTATTCACCGACGAAATATTATCGCCTATCCTCTTTCTTATGAATCTATTCAAATTCATCCCACTTATCCTGTAGCTTTAAATAGATCGTTAAAAGTCAGCACCCTAATGTGGTAAACACACAATCTGAAATAGATTTTATTTTATTTGTAACACGTAGGTCCTACAGGTACACCAACGTCATGCACCGAAATGCTTTGTTTTTTAGTGTCTTTTAAGCTGGTCTTAGCGACGCCCTTATTTGCGACGCCGGTACTTTCCCCTAGCGCCGATGGCGTCAAAGACTAACGCTCCATTTTTTTCTAGCCCATTTGATTTAATTTTAATTTACCTATTTTTACCCCATTTAATTTTTTATTTTATTTTCCAAACCCCTGAGAGTATGTTGTACTTTATTTCAAGGCGTTGTTTCGGAAGGAGTTGTGTATTCCTACCCTGACGGAATCTAGAACATCAACACCGTTTACAGCTCTAGGTGATATTTCATTTTAACACTTGATTTCTATCTTCCGAATGTTGAACTAAACCTATTGATATATTACCGAGATATTTCGGAAAACAAATTAAAGAAAGAGGTGAATATTTTGCTTTCCTCATTCCCGCGCTAAGGAACTTCATCTATTTCACTTTCTTTAACCAACTTCTCGTAAATTCCTCTATATGGAAAACTTCATTCTCTTGGATTATGTTTTATTCTTTCTATCCTCGCCGATTTGATTAATATGGAAACTAATCTATGCTTAAAAGGAAATACTTGCATTTTCTAGTTGCTAGGGAAGCTAACTTAAATTAAAGGGGCTCTTTTCTACCCTCCCAAAGTGCCCAAAATAATTTAGTATTTGTGTTTGGTTTTGAAGGGTATTTGATCCAATTTTGAATTATTTTTGACATTTTATTTGGTTAGGGAGGGAGGTTGAAATGTTTCAATTTTCAAGACAAAATACTAATATGTATGTGTGTATACATATATATATATATATATATATAAAGTCTTAAAGATTTACTCGCTAAGCCTTAATAAACTTCTATAAATATATATTCAATTTTTATTTTTATGAAAAGGAAAATGTACAGGAAAACTACCAAAAAAATTATTTTTTTACAAAGATTTGTTAATCCAGCAAAATAAAAAAGTAAATTATTCAATCGTGTCAACTACTTATGATGCATCACGTAGCTAGTTAAAATAACAAATTAAAATGTGGAAAATTTATGTACCTTAAATAACAAGACAAATATACAATTACAACTAAAGAGAATAAACTCATAGTCCATACTGGTGGTCGCATGGTCTGACATGTCACTTTCGAGTTGGACTGGATTTTCGGTGACGGGGAGATCGGGGTTTGAATCCTGTTTGGTTTTACTGAGGGATTTTTTAAAAATTATTTTACCACTCTACCTACACGAACATGCGCGTGCAAATGATACTACCTTCCTCATCACATATTCCACTAGCGTAATTAATGTTTGCGTGTAGCCCAAATAGGTATTAAGACATAGAGACAAATCTTATATTAGACAGTCAACTTGGGCATTAAATAAAAGTTAAAAATAAATATACGAAATTTATCTCATAGGACGACCTACGCAACTTCTCCTTTCATATCATATACATGCGCGCACGCACACATGCACTCAACAATTGAAGGGAACAGGGAAAGGAGTTGAGGGCTATCAAGTCAAGCTACACACATTTTCCAGGACAACTTGTATACCTCAAACCCCATAAGGAAATACCTTATTTTTAAATTAATTTAAATATTACAGATACCTCTTTTAATTCTAATCTAAAGCTTATTAGAAAAGCCTCATGATTGTATAACAGATGGAAACACTAATACAATCTGAGTTTAAAACTGGACTTTCCCCACTTTTCCCCTGTGCCCTTCAATGGTAAACCGTTTTCAGGAGCCATACGGCATCCGACTAATTTACCTCAGCAACTTCAATCATGTCAAATATGTGACCCACGTAATAATTGGATGGTGTTTCCACCTCGAGCATATGAGACACTCGGGGTGGGACCTTGAGAGGGGTCTCTTTGTGTTAACGCAGGTTGGTAGGAATGTGCGAGACTGAGCCTCAAAGGGAAAGGCTATAGAGGACGCGAATAGGAGGGGAAAGTAGCGCTTACGTGACATAAGACACTCAGAGATG
>CABFWB010000595.1:19198-59181 GCA_902151455.1 Timema bartmani | reverse complement strand
GAAAAAAAAAAACGTAGAACGGGCGAAGAAAGAGGGGCACGTGGAGAAAAAAAAATCTGAAAATATATGCTTGGAATTTTAAATCACAAACATTGTGAGATATATCAGAAAGAAAACGCCATAAATTAAGTTTATTGTTTATTAGATATTTAAACTTTCAACTTACTCTTCATTTTATGTTTTCACTACTTTTTATTTTACCTCGACCCCTTAGAGAGAGAAATATTCTAATCATCAGTAAAAATCGAACTTGAGACGTTGATAAATGTCAATGTTTCATGACCCCCTGAAATTGAAAAAGTGATTTTAGCGATTCCATTTGTCTGTTTTTGTGTGTGTGTGTCTTGGACTAGAGCCGAAAACCTTTTATCCATCAGGCTAAAACTTGATATCTAGGGCTTTCATAGGATTCCCCCAAATATTTTTTTTTGAATTAGATATCTAGCCCTCAAATTAAGAGTAGAAGGACCAAAAGAGGAAAATATGATTTTCTCCATACCCGCTTTAACGATTTTGAACAAGTTTTGTATCAAGGTATTGTTTTACTTTGCAAACAAAATGGCAATTTTTATTTTATCATGGAAATGATTTTAAGGGTGATATTCACTAGCAGAAATTTCCCATTTTGATATCTCCGTAACTATTTGATATACGGCTTAGCTTATGCTCTAAAGTAGTATCACTATTCAAAATTATTATTTTTTATTTGAACTATATGTATATAAAACCAATAGTTTCCGAGTTATAAAGCATATATATATATATATATAATGGAGCTCTTTGATCAATAAAATTAAAATTGAATGTTATTCTCTTTGGTGGACAGATATTTTTTTTTTATCTTTTCTCATTATTTTGTAAAGGCTTGTATTATTTCATGTATGCTATTTGGTGAGATGTTTCTGTAATACTGTATATTATTTCGCTTCACAAATCTTATGAGTTTATACTAAATTTCCCTGTATTAAGATGAAAGAAAGAGAATGTCTTTGCGATGCACTGAACCATTTATTTTAATTTATAATTATTAAGTTTACACAGTCATTATAAATATTTGTTTATTAGATTAAACATGTATTATGCCTATGAAATGAAACAGTTGGTTGTAACATTAGCAATATTAGCTAATTCTACATAGTTAATACCCGCCCCAAATAAGCCAATACATATAGACATGCTGCAACAGTAACACTAGCAAGACTAGCTAGTTTACTTAAATACTACCCACTCCAAATAGTGCCGATACTCATAGACATCCTGCAATATCAAAGATCACAAACTTAATATATCTAATATATGTGATTTACTCACTCATTCTATCTTCTGGTTTAGCACGAGTTCCATGACCAACCTGTTCGTACCAAATTCTAAAATGAAGAAAAGTCCTAACAAGTTATTAATTATACAGCAACAAGATGTTCCAATAGAGGGATTCATAAATGCTCTGATTGGCCCGGCTGGGCTACAAATGGGCCACTCATAATCTTGAACTGCAACTAACCAGCTGTCTGGTGACGTGACTCGAGCGACGTAGCTAGAGTCAGCAGCCTGGTGTACGTGACTCGATGGACGTAGTTAGATTCTACAGCCAACTCACCATGTGTCCGGCGTACGTGACTTGGTATCGAGCCAATTTAGGCAGCTGCTAACAAGAGAGTGCTGTTAGCAACGTATTAGCCGTGTGGCGTTGTAATTTTAATATAAAAACTCCCACCTCTATAACCCATCAACTAGACCTATATAACGAGGGAACTCAGTAAATATGGTTGACTATTACATCCAACACTTCCACGAGAATTCCGGTTCTGGACTTGGAAATAATCAGCTACCGTAGTGGACTATTATATCCAACGAGAGATCCTTGTCTGAACTTGGACATAATTACTCCAGGATGGCAATATATAAACTTTATATATTTTAATGATTATTTAAAATTCAAGCGACCTTTATTGGGTTTGATTGTTTTGAACACTTAGATTAATTATGTGATTGAAATTGTTCAGTGTAGGCGTCTATAATTTTTCACTAGAAGATTTATTTTCGAAAATAAATTTGTGTTATGGGACACTTAAGGTTTCCTTTTGCCGCTTGGGCGCTATTCTCTTTGTAATTTTTAGAAATATTAATAGGTAGCCACATTTTTATTCTTTTTCTAGCTTGGAATATTTGGTTTTAATATAAATTTTTATTGCTCTTGTGGCTACCAAAAATTGTTTGAACTCTATAATTTGATGTTTTTTTAGGTAATATTTTGTAGACGTATTCTTTGAAGTAAGTATTAAAGTAATTCATTTTTGTTGGTTTATAAGTTTTTAACTTTAACATTTATCGATTCGTTTAGTGATAAATTACAAGTATTCTAATGTAATATTGCTTTGTTTTCTATTATAATGTAAAATATTAGCAAGTCGGAATCTTGTCGATTACTTCAAAAGTGACGAGGGTATAAGTCCCACAAAAGTTTGAGTTATGTCGGGAAGTCAAACATTTGTGCTGGTTATTTGTGTCTGAATTGATATTTAAATTTAAATTTGTTTAGTCTGAATTCACAATGGTGATTCAGGCACGTTGTTAACCTTTTAAAAGAGGAACTTTTAGTCCTTTATTATAATATTAAAGATTTTGTTTATTAATAGGTCTCTTCCAGACTAATTCTAATAAATTAATAATTTACTTTGAGATTATGAAATATACTCTCAAATGTACTGCGCAAGTGCAGTCTCTACCATATTTATATGTTTTTCAACACTCTTCAGTTTGACTTGTAAAGCCATATAATTTGTTGTTTACCTCTGTTGTTTATCTTGAGCAAATAATTCAAATATTTCTTGGATTTGCAAATTTCCTACTTTCTATTATAATAATTTCCTTAGATTTCGTCCACCCTCTTTTAGTCTATTGTGGCCGTAGCTATAAGACGAAGTGGCCGGTACATGGTGTATTAGTACAATGAAGTATTTGTGTTCAAATAAATGTATTTAAGGAATCACCAAACCATAGGTGGACGTAAATCTGTAATAATTTAAGTTTAGGTATTAATTCTGTCATAAAACATAAGCATTTAATTTTCAACAATAAGCCTTGAATTTTAGAAGTAATTGTATGACAGAGCAAATACACGAGTAAGTTGTTTGTGTGATAATTTTTATTGATAAATTCCTTTAACATAGCTATTCAAATGCCTATTATATTATTTTGATATTTGTGTTTTTGCCATTCATCGTAATGTTTTAAATTAACAAACCCGGTGATAAATAACTGCGTCTGAACACAAAAACGCATATTAGCATCTGTAGATTATTGTCTAAATCGATATCATTAATAAATAATGTGGAAGTGTTCGATGCTTTCGGATGTAATTTCATATTTTATATCACAAATATATTAAACTATATTATAGTTTATGTGTCTATAAGCTGGAACTATAGTCCTACATGTAAAATTAATTAAAATGAGTAAAAAGGTTTTAAAAAAAGTAATCGTGTATATTTGTTAGTTATACATCACAAAAAAATGTTTGTCTATAAGCTGGAATTATAGTCCTATACAATATAAAATTAATTAAAATTAGTAAAAAGTTTAAAAAATTAATCGTGTATATTTGTTAAATATATATCACAAACAATATGCAGCTTTATTCGTGATGAAATGTAGTTTCAATAATGAATTAGATGTATAAACTTAATGGGTAGTAAGACGTCGTGCCAAAAAATAAAATAAAAAATAATGAATTCTGAATTCACAAAATATTCCAATTAACAATTTTTTTAAGATTAGTTCTTGTTTTTAAATAAACTCCTAAATATAACAAAACGAACTTTAAATATGTATCCTTTATAATTATTTATATGCATTACTTTTTGAAATTAGAGTAAAATAATCACTTTATTTGCGAGTATGCCTACATTTTTTAAATTTTTATTGAATTTAGTGTCACTTAAAATATTTTGGAAATATTAATTTTTTTTGTTTTTTTAATCCAGCAAAAATATAGTTTCCAGTTCCCAAAAATAAATCTATATGGTGTATTGAAATATCATTTTTATTAAAATTTGGCAATCAGTAATTCCAACGATTTAAATAAACCTCAATGACGTAAACAAAACAAACAAATGTTTTATGTGATAGTAAAAAACACTGTTACAATTTCAGTGCTATGAAAAATTATTCTCTGGATTCTATTTTTAATGTTGAAGTGTTAGGCCCAATGTAATCCATATGGAGTGCATAGTACGTGATGTTAATGACATTTACTGCTACCTCCCGACCTTATCCACACCACACGGTACATTATACGACGCGCAGGATGGTACTACTGGCTGGAAACAGAAGTGCCATTAATTAAACTACTAGCGCAAGAGGCGTAGAAAGGGCGTATAAAGGGCTACTCTACGTAGAGGTAACTAGTGGCAGTGTAAGGCTTGGGTTGGCGGACTTATTACCTTAACTAAACCCTGTTTCTCAAACTTTATCCCTTTGACGAACTATGTTAATGTAAAAACCATTAAAATACTTTTTATATTTTAAGGATTATAAACAAATTGCAAAAAGATAAATTTAAAAGTATAGTTTATGAGCCATAGAGAAAGGAAATAATTATATTTACTTTCTCGCTATTTTACAGGTAGAGAAAGTATTGTGATCGTCAAAAAAATTGAACTCGAGATTTTGATGAATCTAGACGTTTCATGACTCCCTCAATCCGAAAAAGTAGTTTTTGAATTTCCGTCTGTCTGCCTGTCTTTATATTTGTCTTTCTGTTTGTCTGTCTGTACCTCCAACTAGAGCCTAAACTATTTTACCGATCGGGATAAAACTTGGTATCTAGGGTTTTCATAGGGTTACCTCGAGGGGTTATAGTAATTGGATATCTAACCCTAAAACTAAGGGTAGTTTACTGAAAGGTAAAAAGAGAAAAAGTCGATTTTCTCAAAATCGGCTATAACGATTTTGATTAAATTTCACTTCAAAACATTTATAAATATTCCAAACAAAATGGCTACTCTCAATATTTCGGCAAAATGACTTAAAGGGCTTCGTTCTGATGCGTTAATTCTCATTTTTTATCATATCTCCTAAACTATTTAAGATATGAAATTACTTATTATTGTAAATATGTAGATCTATTTATAATGCTAATATTTTATTCTCAGCTAATTTTTATAAAACCAATAACTTTCAAGCTATACGCAAATATATATATTTTTTAACTTTTCGAACACTAACACTTTCACTAACACGAACACTTTGCGACCGTAAAACAAATCTAGCCCGAAATGTTGATGGATGTCGACGTATGACCCACAAACCCTGAAAAGTGGTCTTTGCAATGCCGTCTGTCTGTGTGTCTGTTTAAACTTAAAATTAAGAGTGGTTTAATAAAGGGCGAAAAGAGAAAAAATCTATTTTATCAAAATAGGCTTTAACGATTTTGATTAAAATTTGTATCTTGGCATTGAATACGATTATAAATAAACTGGCTATTTTCATTTTCTCATGAAAATGACTTTTAGGGTGCTTTACAGAAGTGGAAAATCCCGTATCTCCGCAACTATTTGAGATACTAAATAACCTATCATTGCAAAATTGTAGTATTATTAAAAATTAAAAACTTTTATTTTAAATATATTTTTATAAAACCAACAGTTTCTGAGATATTGGCAAATATATTAATACAATTTTGTGAGCTTTAGTTGTAAAGAGATACTACTTAAGTTTTAACGCAATAATTCTCCAATGCCATAGAGTAATTAAATATAAGTAAGTCTCTCAAAAAGTTTATGTTATTTTTTCCCTTAAACCCCTTAGGAGAAATGTTTGTACAACAATGATCTATCTCCGTTTTAGACTCAATAGTCAATATTTACATTTTTACTGGTCAAAATTTATAAATGAGCAATTTATTAGCAATACGATGACATGAAGTTGTGCAACACCTAATAAAATATCGAAAATTTTAACCGGAAGTCGAAATTTGAATACGAAGTGTTGACCCTTGTGGACCCAATATTGATCTTTTTTATCGGTCCAAACATAAAAATGAGGACATCAATTCTTTAAAAATAAAATTATAAAATTTAAAACCGGGACTCAAGAAATGTTTTTCATAGGTATAGTATAATTTATGCTTGGGTTTGCTAGTGTATATTATTTATTTTCACATATATAACAAGTTTTGAGTAAGTATCTCCATTTTTAAACAATAGATCGAGAAAATCCGTGCGGGGTTCTGTACCATTTATTTTAAATTGTAAAATACCAAACTTTAACTATTTATATTTCTATGAGCATAACAATCTCAAAAAGGTATTTGAAAAGTTAATAACTTGACTAGATAATAACCTGTTTTTAATGTAAAACTATATAGGATATCTTAGGGGGAAAAAAATATCGTCACATTAAATTGTAACATTTCTATTTTTTAAACTTGAACTTTAAAATCAAAGGAGCTGTGTAAAACCCATAAAAATCAGTGACTCATTTTTAGCCGTAGCCCCCGCTTTTAAATATTCCACACTTTGGGTCACTAGCAAACGTGAATTAATATATATATATATTACTATAATACTATATATATACATATATAGTAAAAATATATAACATATAGTAAATATTTTATTGAATAATAAATCAATGTTAGGTCAAGTAGGGGGAATATATCCTTGTCAAATTAGTTTGACTGAAAGGTACAGGCTTGAATATAAATTATATTATGTTACTTACGTTTGATATTAAAGTATCGTTGCTACATTATGTGGGAAGGAGTAAATTTTAAGCATAAAATTATGACTGAAATTATTAATAATTTTCAGCTCAAATTCCATCCATGGCCATCTCTCGATAGCTTGCAGATCCCAAACAAACCAAGAAAGCAGGGGTTTTTAATACTCATCTATTTAAAATTTAACTATATATTTATATATTTTGAATCTCTCAATCGGGAAGCTCGAATAGAACAAAAACCTTTCTTTCGCATGACTTCGTAACAATTTTTCACCCTAAGCAAACATAAATAAAGGGAATAACGTTAAGGAAAATGGATTCTATCAGGGCACTAAAATTACTCCTTGGCGGAGAACTAATGCGTTGGCTCTCGAAACAAATTAAGACCGAGAACGTGATAGAATGTCCTCGTCACAAACACGAACCCGAATATGTAGAGCAATGGGTGCAAGGTTCAATCGAGACTCTGCGCGGTGTTCTCGTTTTATATAAATGGTTTTAATTACTACATTCAAACAAGTTATTTTTTAAAGGGGGGGGAGTTAGGCCTTAATACCCTTTCAGACTATATGTATATTTACACTTATAGAACAAGGGTGAGGGAAGCACAATTTAAAATAAATATACCCACATTTACACGAAGGGGGAAGGTAGTAAAAACAATTATGAAAAACCACCCTCGGTACATCCAGCCGGGATTCAAATCCCAACTTCTCCCGTCACCAAAAATCCAGTCTAGAGCCTTAGACTGTGTGACCATCGTGGTGGGTTGTTTCAATTGTTCGGTTTGTTTTACGTTGGATTGTCTCATTGCGAGGTGGTATTGCATACGTTACCTCTGCTTGTGAGCCACTAACCAATCACATTACATGCCTTCTTATATGTAAAGGCCCGCTAACACGGTATTAGTTAATTTGCCTGTGTGCGCACAGCTTGCACCGTGTAAACAGACAAGCAAGCTACTAACAAACAAGTCCACTTGAAAGTGAAAAAGTTGGTCACCTTCCACCTTTACTAATGCAAGTAGACAATTCAAAATGGCGGCAACTAAAAAATTGGTTGTGCGGGGGACACTTATTTGTGGAATGTTATGAAAATAATGAGTTTTTGTGTAATTTTAAGCACCGGATTTATAAAGATAAGAATGCGAGGGATATTGCAAAGTGATATCAGGCGTACATATTCTCAAGAAGTGTCCAAAATAAAATGCTACGTAAATATTGCAAATGTGCCTTGTGAGAGATATTATTTAATATCGGTAAACAAAGGTTTATCAATCCATTATTTCCTACCAATCAACATGGCATGTGTAATTTTTTTTATATACAATCACAAAATATAATACAACATTGTAGCACCGTTATAAGTTCCGGCAACATAATATTCGTGTTATCGGCAAGTAAGGTACGAATGGCCGGCGGTTTTCACGCGAAATCACCGGCACGCTTTCCAATCTCCGTCTTTGAGACTTAAACCAATCTCTATAAGTTTTAATTAATAATGTTCAGCCCATACAATTCCAACACTTTGTAGTAATGCTTTGGTAACTTGAGTAGATATACAACATAATATTATTGTCTCATAGCAAACTAGATAATTTATAGTTAAACCAATCTACAAATTAATATATAATTATTTTTGAAGAATATTTTAGGCCTAGCATTTAACAAGATATTTTGTTATTAGTATACCAACATTTAAAACAGGGTTGAAAAAACCTGGGCCTATTTAAAAAAAAATGCCCAACCGAGTTTAGTTGTATTGGGATTTATTGACCAGATTTGAGTTAATTTTATCTACCATGTATGTTAAGTGAGTTAACAAATCAAACAAAATAATATAATAATTATTTGGGATCACAAATGAAATATATTTTAATTTATTAAGGAACTAAAAAATAATAGGCATACTAATCACTAACTTTTTTATGTTGTCTATATAAATAATTTTTTTAAATAGGTCAACTAATTATGATAAATTACGTTTACTGAAAAATTGTAATTTATTTGGCCGCCCATTCTTATTCTAAATGCACCCTTCTTAGCCTCTAACACATACGTAATTAGTATATGCGTATAAATAACTCGAACGAGAAATGAGACGCAGTGACAAAAAAAAAATGGCTCAAATAGAGAGACCAGTTAGTACCACTTCATTTTCAGCCATGTTTTTAGTAGCGATACTAATACAAGTGAAAAATGCGTGTCAACACAACTTGCATGTTAGTAAGCTAATACTAGTAAACTTTCATTAGTCCACTAACACCGAGTCAACGGGCCTTTAGCAATCAGCCAATTCTGGATGGAAAAACCAAAATACTCGGTACACTCAGTTTATCCAGAAAGTTTTCACTGTGGTATAGCTTATAAGTGTAACTATTCAAGGAATGTACGCTTCATTTATCCTGAAAGAGAACAATATTATTTTAATGATTCACGCAATGGAGAAACTTATAAGATAGGGCCGTAGTTTAGTCCGTCAAGCTACCTTTAATAGTAAAAGAGGCATACACAGTGGCGGATTTACACATTTACCACCAGTAGGCTATTCAAATTTTGCCGCCCCTACCGACCTCTACAATGTATCAGTTCCTAGATTATTTTTTCAATCCAACGATTTAGTTAAGATTGCACAAGAAATAGTTTTTGGGTATATTTCTGAGATAGTAAAAGCTCAATCATGTACTACTAATAAAGCGGGCTAAGGTATGCCTTAATACTACTTACACAATAATGTACATTCGGTAAACGTGATTAAATAATTTTTGAGGTAAATACGGGACGGGACTTCCCCGTTTGTATTGCCGCTCTATATCTATCTCTCTCGAATCTCAATGCCACCAACACCACGCGGCGTATGCCTACAGCACGACCCCGCTTCGGCGCACCACGCCGCGCTCGTGCAGTCAGATTCGGCCAGACACACTTAGCGAACGGTCATGTCACTCGTTCCCGCGCCGCAACCAAACGTGACTACACAAATTGTAAAAAAAATTATCTAAGTGGTGAAACATACTACTTGTTGAATTGTTTGTGTGGACCTAATAACATTTAGGTATGTAAATATGAATCTTTTTATTTTCTGTAAGAATAAAAAAATTTGCCGCCCCTAAAATCTGCCGCCCTAGGCTCCAACCTACTCAGCCTGTTGGTAAATCCGCCACTGGGCGTACACTTATTTTACTCTGAAAGATACCAGATTTAACTTTAGCGGATTTCGATGGAAGAAAGCAATGCATTGAATTAAGTATATATGAAAGTTGAAGCTTTTAATGTACAAAGTATTTGTACTATTTGGCAGAATAAAGCCACAACCAAATCGCCTGTGGCTGCGATTTCAATTATATCACTTGTTAACCAATGATATACACACGTCCATCACAGATTATGCCTTAAAAATATATAGATTCAAAATATGAGTGAAGAATGACCTTGAGCTCAGGGCGATCCTTTTATAGCTCAGGGGTAGAGCATTGGTGCACCAAGCCAAAGATCACGGGTTCGGTCCCTTTTTCCAGGTGTGATTTTTAAATCTGTATGAATTGACGGATTACCCTATAGCCTTATTCTATAAGCTATAACATAGTTAAATAATGAAAGGGGCTAGGCAAGCTTGCTATCTTATAAAGTAAACGAAGGTTACATATGCTATTTTTGAATTTTTTTAGTTCTAAATATTATATCAAAATTTAAATATTTGTGGTACAGGGTTTCATTTATTTTTATGCTCTAAATACTATCCCTAAGTGATAGAGAAATTAAATTATTAAATTATATACATATATATATATATTGGTGTTTACGTTCGAAATCTTCTTTTAATTACGTACAAATGTATGGTAGGTCCAGCATTTTAGTATAAATATGTATGTTCCTAAACCGTCACATTATACTACTACATTTTTATGTTTATCGACACATAACAAACAATCACTTAGAGGAATTTATAAAATCAAGAGGAAGTTAATTAAAAGCAAACAGAGAGATGGAAATCAAATCCGATCAGCTGTAAATTCCGAATTCATTCCGCGCGCGAGTGTGTTATTGTTAGTTGAACCGAATGGGAATACAAACTCTTGTCCCTACAACAGACGGTATTTACCCCTGTCAGAACTGTGAGCGGGCTAAATATGCGTGCTATAATTTGTTTTGTGGATTACGAGGAGGGGTTTTTGCGCTATCTCAATTTGTGTGTTCAAGTTTATCTATGCCCGAAAAATGAATCCTTGTTTTCAAGAAGAATGTGTTTTGGGTAGAAATCTAGGATTTTTTTTTTTTAATTAGCTTTGTCCAAAAAATTTAATTTTCTGGAGAAGGTTTTTTTTATTTTTTCATAGAAGATCTCAGGTATTCCAAATAATTTATTTTCATATATGAGTGTATTTGACTGTCTTCTATTTAAAAGATTATATCTAAACATGTATGTTTATTTATTTTATTTATTTGAGATATTTAACGTGAACATTCTGAACAGACTGATTATATCAGCACACGAGAATGTCTATGAGCGTGAGTGAAAGAGCCTACCAATTTTTCCAGGAAAGGTATTTTGACATACCTTCCAGAGTTATTTTAAATGCCACACTCAACATGGGACCGACACCGGCTTACTTCCCCTGGAAGGAAATTGGTGCTAAAGATTTTTATCGCTCAAAATATTCCGTCGACCACGGCTGGGTTTAAACACACGAACATCGGGTCCTGAGGTAAGAACTTTACCCCAAGACCACCGAAGTCGACTTAAACATACATAAAATAAAACCAAATACAGTAAAATTTAAAGATAATGAAAAAGTGACAGTTTTATCAAAACTTGCTTTAAAATTAAATTAAATTACTACATTAATTTGGACCAGCGCTCTAGATAAATCTAGAGACCCCGGATACGTAGACAGGGAAAACATTCATAAATAAAGAACACGTTAAAGCAACAAGATAGAGATGCGTGTGAACAAATTAGCTTTAATTAGACCAGTTTAACAATACATACATAAAGAAATATCAACGCACCATCCAATTGGTCAAGAATAGGCCTATAATGATGCCCTAAAATCAATGACTCTAATACAAGTAAACAAGTGACCCCACTCATGTAGTTTACATGGAGTGAAGCGCCAATATCTGTGCACAACAGACAAGTCCCTGTTTATGCTGTATACAGCTAGTCCCCTTCTAAAATAAAACAATAACATATAATTGAAAATTCTACACAATACGATGGTAAGTTGATTAGTTGCAACTAATTACTTGCAAGCAAAATAGAGTCAGTTTAGCGAAACAAATCTGCAGCCCTACTTTAAGGGAAGAAGACGACCCACGCTAGTGAAGCTAGAGCTTGATCTTTCTCAGCTGAGCTACAAAGGTTATGAGAAATTAAGAATTTATTCCGGTCATACATATTCCGGTTAAGCAACAAGCTAAAGTTCCAATAAAGGGTTTTAGGTCCGAGCACAATATGACCTGGCGAGCTACCGATCGGTTTTTGCCGGGATCGAGGAAATTAAATCCATTGAAGGTCAGCGATCAACAAAGAGGGTAAGAAACGACCTCTCAAGGTAACAATGTCAAAAACATATAAACAACGCGAGCCATGGCAGATGGGCAGAAAGACCCACAAGTTGATCACCGCAACAAGGTTGGCAACAATAAGGCGTGAGGCGCCCTAATTTGCCCTAAGAACGCTAACCAATACCTAACTAGGTATGACCATCAGTCCTGGAACAATCTAAACAGCCCCTTTCATGCCTGAAGGCCCTGCAGACTACAACATGGTCGTGCAGGCCAAGGGGTGAGACACACTTTTATCTAAGCGGCTGGTCTGAAGGACGGAGCATATAACAGTGACGCGAGACATCACCGAAGGCAAGTACAGCGTGCCATAAAAAGTTAAAGACTAAACTATATCACATAAAATATACCCACGAGAGTTACAGATACTCCCATGAACTTGGAAACCGTTCTTAAAACCTACATAATGGCTAATGAAGCCGCCTACTCCCTATCAATCTGAATATATAAGATTACGGTAAGTTACTTCCGCTTGTCGGGTCTGACCGTCGGCAGCATCTTCGTGACCACCTTGGTGCTGTAGATATGTTCTGAGTGAAGAGACTTGGAACGTGTGGTATCCTGGACTAATAATGTAATAGTGTGTCCTTGCCCAGCGAACCATGGTGTTTTATAGCGGTTGAGCCAGACGAACCATGGGAGAGGAGAAGGGGGAATAACGCCCCATGATGTTCAAATCGTGACGTAGACAAGAGCCACAGAAACCGCTTGCTAGCGCGCTACACCGAACCTCAGTCAGTTTAAAAGAGAGCTCGGAACGTTAATGTGTAGCGTCGCCGGCCGAGAGAATAGTTCATCACATCTGATGGAGCCGTGCTTGTTCAGCGATGTAGTTGTGGCGTGGTATGTAACAAATGGAGTTATACATATACATTTTATTTCGAGAAGTGTTATTCTTGGTAGTTGATTTAGGTCGTACGGGGCTTGATTGGTTAGCCCGCTACAACTTGAAAAATAACCAATTAAATTACGCTAAATCTAATTTTACGGGAAGAAATCTAACTAAATAAAATATCTGAAACTATACTTTTGGACAAACTTAGTTTTTGTAAACAGTCCTTATTTCATCCTAATTGATTGATACATTCGTTGCATAAATTACAGTACCGGTAACTCATAGATGACATTTTTATAATTTAAAATCAATCAATATTATTTATAAATATCTTGAGGCTCCCAAAACTACTATTTATTAATCTTTAATTTTGACTATATTGAAACGCTAGCATATGATAACGGGATTCCAACAGATGAAAATCAGCAAAGGGCTTCAGGGCTACAGGAGATTTTTTTTAAATGTAAGAACTTTAAGAGAAAAATGTTATTTTATGTGTTTATAAGTTTGTATTTTTATAATTAAATATTAAAATGCAAGACCTGAAGATGTATCTTTAAATAATTGGAGTTTGTAATATGTAATCAATTATGTAATTTGATTCTATATCTTAAATAAAAATAATTAAAATTAAAAAATATATTATTGTTATTATTTTATAGGTATTGATATTATCTATGAACGATAGAGATATCATAAATAGACTTGAATAAATTTAATTATTTTAGTTTTTTTTAACTATCAGATACTGTTCTTAGCAGAATCCTAGTATGATTGTTTAGTTTCGAAACGTCATCCTCTATTAAGTTATGAAATAGTGTGATATTTAATAAATTATATCTACAAATGTACAGTGATATAAAAAGTTGTTTTTAGTTCCAATTAGATTTTGTGACATTTAAATATTTCTGTACATTGTAATATTCACTGATAACAAATACCCTAAGCCTATTGCTTAGCCGTATTCTTTGCTGTAGGAATTTCCAAAGAAGGGTGGAATTCCTTTTGCGAGATATGTTTATGTTTGTGATCGGCAAACCTGTGGTTGGAAATCTTGTATCGTGGCATTATGGTGGGAGTTATTCTCAAGTGTGGGTTGGAGTCATTCTCAAGTGTCGGTGGGAGTTATTCTCAAGTGTGAGTACGAGTTATTCTCAAGTGTGGGTACGAGTTATTCTCAAGTGTGGGTGGGAGCTATTCTCAAGTGTGAGTACGAGTTATTCTCAAGTGTGGATGGGAGTTATTCTCAAGTGTGTGTGTGTGTGTGTGTGTGTGTGTGTTTATCCCACACGTAAATTCTTTATTTTGACGGTACTTCGCCGGAAACACGAATCTTATAAATGTGTGGTTTATGGTTCAGAAGCATTTTTCTGTGACTTTGAGAAGTAAATTAATGTAAATTTAAGGCTGTAAACTGATTATCTGTTTAATATGAACAATCCACTCCACGATCATCGAATAATTTTGGGTGCTAATGATAAATTACT
The DNA here is from genome assembly GCA_902151455.1 of Timema bartmani. NCBI lineage: Eukaryota > Metazoa > Arthropoda > Insecta > Phasmatodea > Timematidae > Timema > Timema bartmani. The sequence goes on along the minus strand of CABFWB010000595.1, from coordinate 44,569 downwards.
ATACGGTATTTAAATTGTTAGCACGAAGAAATATTGTGTTACAACTTTCTGAAAGTTTTTCTTGATGAGACGAAGATGTATTTTTACAATGCTTTCTGTTCACTTGGTATATTTTCTGTTATAATTTTGGCCATTATGTTCCAGTCTGGTTGTTACCGAATCTGAGACTACTTAAACTCTTCGGCAATGTTGAACTCGCAGACTTTATACTCTTTTCTTTCCTCTTTGCTCTGTGGCTAGGAGCTTCTTAAAGTAGGAACAAAGTGTGAGAGTAAGAATAAAAAAGAAAATAAGTTAAAAGTATAAAATACCACGTCTTAGAATTTGTAAAGAATACAGCGTAAAATTAAAGTGTTACAGAGAGTAGCACAGCTATTATTTATTTTATATAAATTATTATTAGTATCTAAACATTTTATTTACCGATAATTAAACAATAATTAATGAATTAATCTCATACCAAATAAAGTAAGATGCCCCTCATATTTATGACGACACTTGAATACTGTATATATGTATAACCTAAGAATGAAAATTGTAAGAACTGCTTTGGTGGCCGCGTGGTCTAACGTGCTACGCTCGCAGTAGACTAGAGAGCCGATGACGGGGAGACCGAGGTTCGAATTTAGGTCAGGTGTACTGAGGGTGGTTTTTCCTAAATCGTTTTCAACTCTTCCACCACGCAAATGCGAGTAGTTTTCCTCTAAATATAAACTTCCTAATCTCTAAAACCAATAGTGTAACTAGTACATAAGCGTATAACCCAACCGGGTAGTAAGATGCGGTGCTAAAAAAAAACTAAGCAGTGTAATTACTTACCCTTAACACCCCACTCCCCACCCCCATCCCCCTCAAAAATAAACACACGATATTTTACCAAACTTGTTTATTTTCTAAATATGATTTCAATTGGTAGATTTTTAAAAAAAATTTGTTATTGTATTTTTCTCACGCCAATAACATTAATCCTATGCTATTTATATTACTAGACTACTGAGGAGGTTCTACAAAATGGACTTATCCCCTAGCTTTGTCTAATGTGAGGAGACTTGAAGGAAATTCTAACTTTTTTCGTTAAGTGTTTATTTTTATTTGTATTTTATTAAGATGAGCAAAGAATACTTAAAATTCACCAAACCAACACCACCAACATCTTAAGATTTTTTTAAAGCTATAATCAACATTATTATTACTATTATTTATTAATGATCTAGATGTTATATATTAAGACCATATGCTTTACTTTCACTATCTTGTTGATGGCTTGTAATTCCATCACCCTTACTGACTCTCTCAGATTAGAAAATGTTCAACGAAAATTTGCTGCTGCTTGCTTTGATAAATTCGTTTTCCACCACTTTTAATATGATTACGATAGGATTCGAAACCTTTTAGGGCTCCAAACTCTCTTCTGGCGAAGACTCTATTAGGAAGCCCTTTTTGTTTTTAACATTTTTAATGGTAAAATTTCTCACAAATCTGCCCTTGAACATGTGAGCATTATTGTGCCCTCCTATGTTTTTCTAAATCCTAAAATATTTTTGATCAGTAACTCTTACAAACTCAGCCCTCTTAGCCATTGTATAAACAGCGTTAACTCTAGATTTCCGGAATTTGATTTTTATCTTAAGAGAAGAACCAAAATTAGAATGCTATTAAATTTGTTTATTGTAGTCGACTGCATTCAAAAATTATGTATTTATTATTTTTTAACTGACAACCCGTAATATGTTCTTATTTAGCTTCAGTGTTAGCCTGTTAGAGATCTCGACTGTTGGCTAGCATTTTATTAAAGGAAAATAAAAAGTAAAAACTATTACTATAACTATTACTATAATAATAAACTTAGAATTTGATTTTTATCTTAAAACAAAACCATTAGAATTATTTAAGGTACACCCGTATAACTAATTACTTACTGTGTGCTTAGTGTGGACTATTAACAAAAATATAATTACAACCATTGTAATGGCTTTATGTATTTTTGTTTTTCATTTACTTAGTATTAAATCGATTTCCTTGTAATTTACTGTACACAAAGGCAAAGTATTTATTAATTTTTAAGCCTTGTGATCTGGATATTTTCAGTTCAATTAGAGGTTTCGATTGTTTGTTATCAGTTTAATAAAAGAGAATGAAAAATTGAAATAATTTCTATCAATTATACAATAAGAAATACATAAGTTCTGGTTGTGATTAGTTATATTCATTATTTTTTAACAATATCTTACACTTTATTAGATATTAACTTTTTTTTAAACTGAAAAATATTTATAGATAAATCTACTTTTAATGTAAGACCAACCCACGTTGGTGGACACGTGGACTCGAGTAGTCTGGTTCCTTGTTGACGTGGAAGTAAGGCTCCTTTCACACGTTCCGATATCGGCCGACCGCCAACCATCCGACAATTAAGTAAAGATAATTATTCGATTTTACTCCGATTCTTGCCGGATGGGTGACATGGATTGTATTGTGTTTATCACTCACAATGGAGCGCAACAGGATTATAGCTATTATGTTTTTAAATCTTCATCGTTGAAATAAACGTAGAATATTATTATTATTTAGCACCACGTCTTACTACGCGTTCGGGTTATACGCTTAAGTACTAATTACGCTAATGGATTATGAATTGGTAAGGTTGAATTTAGAGGAAGTGAGCCCGCATTTGCGTGGATAGAGAGTGGAAAACCATTTATGAAAAACCACCCCCAGTTCACCCGACCGAGATTCAAACCTCGATCTCCCCGTCCTCGGCGGTCGAGCTCAACCCGACTAGCGCGTTAGCCAACTACACCACCGAGGCGGGTAAACGTCGAATAAGATGTCATTGGGTTCACCAAATACTTCAGAAAAGGGAAGTTACTTGGCGCCTTTAATATACTTTTTGGGGAACTAAGAGAAGACGAAAATAAGTTTTTTTAAATTACTTTCGGATGTCTATTTCGTCTTTCGACGAGTTGTATGAACGCTTGAAACCACATTTACAGAGCAAACACAAACTTCTCTCCGCGCATTTTTTTGTCTTGTTCCTGTCCTTATAACTTTCTAAAGTTTTTCTCCCATAACACAGGCCGTGGTTCAACCAGAGAAATCAGTAATTCAGTATCTACATCAATATCACTCCTTTTCATAAGCAACTCTACCGCCAACCGCACAGCACGTGTGTTCGCTCGGGAGGGTGTCGGACGACAAAATACCGGCTTGTGTGAACATCCCCATTTAAAACCATGAACGGACTTCCCTGTGGCGCCCGGCTGACATCGGACAGCAGTAGAATTTCAATCCGATTGCAACCCGTTCTTTGGCAGACTATTTCTCGACCGATCACAAAATCGGAACGTGTGAAAGGAGCCAAATCCCGTCTTGGAGTACTTAATCAATTTATTAATAATAATTTCCTTCTCTCTCTTTCTGTCTCTCTCTTTCTCTTCCTCCATCGGTATTCACTCTAAATTTTATCTTGATCATCCCTAACCAATAAGTGTAAAATATATGGTTAGCCTGGATGATAATAAGTACGTGGTGTATATGTGTGTGTATGTGTATATGTATATATATATGTTTTACGTTTTATATATGTATATATTTATTATTTTAGCTCTTGTATATATATATTCCACTTCTTTTATAATATGAATGTATCTAGTTTCAGATATTATATATATGAAATAATATACATACATATAGGTATTTATGTAAGAAATTATACTAGAAAAATCCGCCTCGGTGTTGTAGTTGGCTAACGCGCTAGGCGTGTTGAGCTCAACTGCCGAGGACGGGGAGATCGAGGTTCAAATATCGGGCGGGTGAACTGGGGGGAGGTTTTTCCTAAATTGTTTTCCACTCTCCCTCCACGCAAATGCGGGATCACTTCCTTTAAATTCAACCTTCCTAATTCCTAATCTATTAGTGTAATTAGTACTTAAGCGTATAACCTGAACGGGTAGTAAGACGTGGTGCTAAATAATAATAATAATAATAATAATAATAATAATAATGATGATGATGATGATGATGATGATGATAATAATAATAAACTAGAAAATGTGTACATTTCTAATATTGACTTTTGTAAGAAAAAGCCAATAACCAATGTGGCATGCGTGCCTATTTCTAGAAATATTTATTTACAATCATCATGATAAAATAATTAAATAGTAATTTTGGAATGCCGGTTGGGTATATTCAAAAATATATGTGCCACAAATTTGTCAAATTTGCAGTAAATTGAGCCAATAGTTTAAGCTCGCACTCAATAGCTTTACTCTCTCACCCACAAATACCTCACCTAAAGGCTTACCAGGGATCTAAACTTTAGAAAACAAAACTTGTGGCGTTTGCTGTGTTGGTTTGTTCATGGCCTCCTAAATCTCTCTGGGGAAATATTGGTCTAGGAACAGCTGCTTCCTCTGCAGGACTTACTTTATATTGCGGCAGCCTTGAGACACATTTTCTCGGCCAAGACACACGGAGGATAAGATAGGGAGAGCCTAATATTCTTTCGCTACTCCCTAAAGATGAGCGAGTGTTGTGTGTCTGGGCTTAAACTCACTCTCTATTGCGTTTTATTAACAAACCCGTTTGTATACTGCTTAAAATTGATTAAAAGGGAACGTAAGCTAAGGTCAGTATTTATTGTAGTTTTTATGGCAAGTTATTTGGTTTTAGTCAATATATCAACTATTGATTAGTTAGATACATATAGTAATACTTGTGGTTCTGTGAATAGAAGACAACGCTCAATCCATCCAAAAATCGCTAGTTAAATTATGTTAAGAATGATGTACTGTTTTTATCGTAATTATAGTCTTAAGATTTCTTTTTGGATTTTAAATTGAAATACATCTTATAATTTCTCCTTGTATATGAAATTGATACACTCATATTTTCTTATTGATCAAGTTAGAAAACCAATTAATACTATATTCAAGAGTAAATTATATTAATAAAGAATAACCATTGTTCATGTGGTTTAAATCGGCAGTCCTACAATAAAAAAAATACAACCTTGGTACTCAAACAATTGCTTAGAATCATAAATTCAAATCACTTGAGATGAGCTATCAAACTAAAAATCTTTGAATGGCTGCCATATTGAAACGGATGGTCATATTTAAAAACTATTTGTATACGTCATTCGCCCTAGGTTCCAAGAATGTCTCTGGAAAATTTCGTTAAAATTGATTAAAACATTTGAAAGTTAACGCATCGCAACGATCTGAGCATACAGACAAAAAAACGAAATATCAAATGCTCAAATTGAAAGAAAGCCTCCTTTCGCTATTTCAATCAATAGTTCTTGAATATTTGTAATTATTAAATTACCATCGTGGCATATCTGTCAAGGTATGCTGAAGTTACCAACAAAAAAACTCAAGCAATATATTATTTACTAGCTGAATGCCCGTTCTTCACATGAGATATTGTGCTATTATTTATTTTTGGATGCAAATGAGGAATTTTTTGTTTTAAGCTTAATGGCATGGTTCTCAGCGCTACCCGAGATAAACCCCGAGGAGGTGACCATGTATCGTTTCTCGACTCGACGACATCGTAATGTCGTTGAACTTTAAGTAAACGAGTCACGTGCTTGTATACTCCATTCACGGTAGGAATTACTCTCTGAAAGGTCTTTTTTCCTACCAATATCCTACTATATACTAGCTTTCTGGTAGGGAAAAAGGCCTTTCAGAAAACAATTCCTACGCTGAACAGACAATACGTGGACCGAGCGACGGCGTCTGGGCGAATGGCCGCGTTATCGGCTGACGCGGCTGTGCAGGTCCCTCCCCCTCTCCCCCCTCCTACTACCACACACCGCCCCGGGCCGGGCCCTCTCACTCACACAGACACTACAAACACCACAAAATTCAGCAAAATATAAACTACAGACTTATACCGTCTCTTGGAGTTGCATAATATAACTTAATTATATATTTTAATTAATTGTCTGTATTCATTTTTTTTCCCCACCCATTAAAAGCATCTACGGGGTCAAAAATATTTTCTATATTTTCTCAAAGTCATTATTAGAACAAATTTATCGGATTATTACCCTCTAAACGTTTAAAAAGAGTTTATAAGGCAATATTGTTGATTAGGGTGGTCACCCCGATCTTCTTTACTTTTTCTAATTAACCTATAAAAAAACCTATGCCAAATTTCAGCCCTCTAGCTTTGTGGTAAGTATGATAAATAGAGATAAATGAGTGAGTGAGTGAGTGAGTGAGTGAGTGAGTGAGTGAGACAGTGAGTGAGTGAGTCAGTCAGTCAGTCAGTCAGGGCTTTCGCTTTTATATACAGAGAGATTTAAACCAACAAAATGTATTTTGTCATTAAAACTAAAAAAAAAAACTTACCTTTACTCGTGGTACCTTTCATCCCACCCTAATACAGTATAACTTTCGTAATACATGTTACTCCTTTAAAAAATATATCCGTTTAATTAAAAATAATGTATTATTCTAAAGCTAGAAAAAAAATTAAAAATTAGCTATAAAGGTTTATTCCTCATTTTGTTATGAAGCTGAAAATTAAGATAAATTTAATTTTAGAAATTATATGACGCATACAAAATGGCTGTATATCTATAATTTTGCGTATGCGTGGATCTAATCACCAGGAAAAATTGTTAGGACTAATTAATTTCTTATTTTAATACAAGTAAAATTATTTTGGAGTGTGCATGCCTTCATTCAAATTTCTATTCTCATAAAAATCACAAATCTATAAAATAAAATCCATGCTATGTCTGTTTTTCCTTCCAGAGGTTTTTTCAGACCACCCGGTAAGATAGAAGGTTGTAATTCGACATGGAGCTTCCTGGGAATGATATGAAATATCCTAAAATTGAAAAATTCAGAAAGAGGCTGAATCTATGGCCCCAAAAAGTCTCCATGTTTACCTTAAGGGCCAAAAAATCAAGATTGTTCCATCGCGCTGAAATTCGATTTTCAGGTGTTAATAACACTTTTTAGAACATACCTGCTGTAAATTTTTAAAGATTCCAATCGGCTGTCCCTAAATAAATTCCCAAATAAAATAAAAAAATTTGAAAATTATTATTTTATACTAAATTTTCAAGAAATTTTATATTTGGGGGTTCTCAAGACCGGTTAACAAGATTCCGCGATTGGTTTCTCAAAATTCAAATAAACTGACCATCACTTTGTTCACTTATTGTAAGATAGGGGCGTGGAGGGTAGGCATATATAATTTTAGAAAAACCTTTAGAGTAGGTAGAAAACTAAATTTGCCAGGAACGTAGAGGGAACACCACAAATAACAAAATTAGTGTTAAATATTTCATATTTATAAGTGGGAGATGGTGAAATGTTTATAAAGGTGGATGGGGTTCCAAATGACCAAAACTAAAAGAATAAAGTACTTATCAGTGTGGTAAAAGATTGACATTTTCCCGGAAAGTGTAAAAGCCACCCCAAATCGTAATGAAGGTCTGAACATTCTTAAATTTAAAATTGAATAAACCTAAAATGGAAAGAGGTTTCCCTAAAAAATTACAACCATAAAAAAAAACTTTTTGGTAAGTAGCCTACAGTATGGTAGAAAAATGAGATATTTTCCTAAATATAAGTGTCAAACCCAAATAACCAGAAGAGGTGGAACATTATTTAAAACTTAAGTTGGGGGTGTATAAAATCGTCAGGACTGGAAATTTCCAAAATTAAAACTATCAATTATTTGTTGGTGAGGTAAAAAATTGTAATTTGGCAGGATAGTAAAAAGACCACACAAAAAGATTCAGATTTTAAAATTTTGAAATTACAAAATAGGATGGTCCTTTGGAGGTAGTAAAATCGAGAATGAGAAGAAATTTCCAAAAGAATAAAAAAAAACTTTTAGTAAGGCTATGATATAAAATAAACATTTCGCAAATAGCTAGAAAAGTATGAAAGATTTTTTATTTGAAAAGATCTGGGTTGAAGGAGAGCTAAGAGTTTCAAAAATTTATATAAAAAAAATTTAAGTGTGCTAGAAAATGTAAATACTTACAATCCGCTAGGAAAACCATCCCAAATAAACAAAAATCAAAAATAATAAAAGTTTGAACTTTCAAAATTAGTACCAAAAAATGGAGTGTCCAAATTTTCAAAGCCAATAGAAAAAAATTAATTATGTTGTGAAATAAAATTGACATTTTGCATATACGTATATGTACCTTCCCAGATACATAACTGAATGATTTATGAATAAATGGAATTTAAAATTGAAAAACAGGAAATGTAGGAAATAGAAATTGATACAAATAATGTGGGACACCACCTTCGGTGTGGTTGGAAATTTAAATTAGTCAGGCCACTTAAAATTTCAAGATGGGAACGTAGGAACCGTAATGGGTTGGGGTGGAGGGGCGGTAGGTTGACATTTCTCCAAAAATATTAGAAAATATACCTTTCAGTGCAGAAGAAAATAATACGTGGAAAATTAGTAAAAAGATAACCTCAGATAACAATCAAGTTGAAAGGTTTGGAAATCAACAAATAAGGGTACGGGAAATGGATTAAAAGTGGGGGGAGGAACCCAAAACTACTAAGCTAATAGAAAAAAATATATGGTAGACAGTTTTAATTTTGTAGAGGCGGCCGAAAAACTTGATCATAAAAAAAATACAAAGAGTAAGGATTTATCTCAAAGGAGATCCATAGCGCTTCTATTTATTACATAGTTATATTTCAAAAGAGAAGATATCGTATATACAGGAGAGACATAATAATTAAAATAAACAACTTCTGGTAGCATAGCTTGGCGAGACATGATGCTCTTTTGGACACCATGCTGCTAATTAATTCCATATATCTTTATATTAGTCTATTATTTCATTTCATAATTTTATAGTCATCTTAAATGTATAGTGAGGCTATTTTACTATTTCTATAAAGACAAGCTCCCTGGGGAATACGGGATTTAACACTATTAGACTAGATTAATAAAATTAAAAACCAAAAGCAATTAAACTATTCATGAAAAATTATTTTTAGAATAAAGTTCATCAAACAGTTTAAAAAAAATTACTGGACCCTTTTGTCCTTAGTTATTAAAATAAATTATTTATTTAGATTTATTTTCAGATAATTATTTGAATTTTTTATGGAAATATTTTTTGTAAAATCCTAGGTCTCTAGAATCCAGGTTACTAATTTTGATAATTTTAAATATACTTTTAAAATATTTGGGAACTAAATATTTATTATATTCCTGTAAGGTGAGTTAATAAGACCAAAGGTCAAATTTAATGTGTGTGTATGTGTGTATATATATAATTACTTTTCATTTTCGGTAAATTTTAAAATAACGGTTCCCCTCCTTAGTGATGGAAGAACAACTTGGCTAGCAATACAATCAAATTAAGCTTACTGCTTCAAAATATTTTTAAAATTCTAAAATCAAAGTTTTGAAATGTCATAAATAATTTATTTTTATTGTATAGAAATCTTAGCTATTTTTTTCTATAAATACCTTAAAATTTGTGAGTGGGTAAAAATAAGTTATAAAGATTAATTACACTATCAAATTCTTGCCTTATTCAAAGCTGTTGTCAAATGTTTTTATTTTACTGTAATTTGAATAGAGTTATTAAAAAATATATTCTCTTTCTTAAATTACTATTTATAAAAGATATTGAAATTTCTCGACAATTATAAAAAGAGAGAAGAGAGAAATGCAAAACATTTTTTAAAGCATCCAATATTGTTAACTTTATGTTATATTACGTAAGCCTATTCAAAACACACACAGATAATAAAACTCAACAAACTTGATCACTAGAAAGTTGAGGAAATTTTCTCCTCCAAAGATCACGATCAAAGTTAGAGGCCCACTGTATTTAGGGTCAATTTCTCTCTACCTTTAAAACATCATTCCACAGAAAACGTTACAACCTTTATCGGAGCAGAAATTCCACCGTAGACTTGAAACCTTTTACGGAGTTGTTGGTCCGAAACGGTGAATGAGTGACCCCGAGTATAAGTTTAGTGAACGGCGAGTTCTCTGATGTACTCAAGAGAAGGCATTCTATTATTCAAATCTCTCTTCTTCTCCTCCTCATGACGTGTTCGAATTAAAAATAGAGGGGTACATTAGGGAACTCTTTCCCTCTGCACCAAATACATGTAATGATGATGGTAATGGAGGATGGGGTGGTGTAGAGAAAAGGGGGGAGGGAGTTTAAACAGGAAGAGATGTAAACGCGGCACACATGATGAAAGTAGTCAGATGACCATACAAGAAATAAAAGCGGAACTAATGTACGAAAACGTGTGGGGAGTAGAGCGAGAAAGTAAATTAGCAACTCCAAGATACGAAACAAAGGCGGGAGAAAGAGATATCCCGAATGCTAAATGGAGCTTGAAAACTTTTTGCGACCTTTGAAAGAGAGAAATAACCGGATAGTGAGTTGGATTGAACTAGTAAGTTGAAAGTTTTGAAAGGGGGTCAGAATAAATGTCACCCGAATGAGTGGGCACGCAGATTAGACGTCAAGCCGGAGACGGTTAGGTCAAGTTAGTAATCCAGGCCAGGTTTATTGTTCGAGTAATTTTTTTTTTAACGATTTACCACGAAAATGTTGCTACTATTCCTCTAAATTCTGCCATTCTCATCCCTAACACATTAGTACAATTAAAATGCAGATATCATGAACGGGTAATAAAACGTGATGTGGGAAAAAGTATTAAATATCACAGAAATTTGGAGTGGATTTTAATAATTAAAGTATGATTGACGTGACTAGATTGTTTATTATAGTCATATTAAATACAAACCACTAATTACAAATCGTCAAAAGGTATGGTTTAAGTTTATGACAAAGCACAAAGTTCATACTCTAAATAAAATTTTCTTGTTCGGTTTATATTGTGCACTTATGATATATACCCACTTCCGTTGCCGCATGGTCTTAAGGCACTACTTTTGCTATGCACTAGACTGCGGATGACGGAGAAATCGAGGTTTGAATCTAGGTCGGGTGTACTAAGGGTGGTTTTTCGAAAAAATTGTTTTCCGCTATCCTTTTAAACCAATTTGGGTACACTTCTTATAAATATAGCCTTCCTCATCCTTAAAACCATAAGTGTAGGCTAATTAGTACATAAGCGAGGAACCAGAACGAGTAGTAAGACGTGGTGTTAAAAAAAAAAGATATATCACAGCCCATAATATGAGGCCAAAATACATCAAGGTCAGATGGAAGCGAAAGCGATAGAAGTAAAATTTTTCACATTGGTAGAATTTATAACAAAAAATCCTTTTTTTCCAAATAAATCAAATCAGCAGCCTTGCTTGTTTTCATTTTCTACGAATAACAATCTCAACAGTTCTTGAATATCTGTCATGAGCATCCCAACATTAAATTAGAAGTTTTTAAATAAAGAGAAAAAAGTTTTAATCAAATTCCACCATGCTTATGACAGATATATTCAAGAACTGTTGAAATATGTAGAAAATTAAACTAAACATAGCTACTGAAACAACATTTTTTGAGTATAAAAAATATCGTTATTAAAACTCCAACTCACGTTCTTACACACTTCATGTTAATTGTCAACGATGATTTTTTTTTTATTACAGTATATCTTTATTTTCTTATTCTTCCTGGATATAAAATTAAGGTTGTTAGAAAAGTTCTTGAACGCAATTTTAAATTTAATGTGGCGACTGTTTTCCTAGATAAGGTAAGCCAAACATGTATTTGTTAACTCAAGTAAAGCATTAGCTCGGAAAAGGCTCTGTATGATAGATAACCTGGTGCCAAATATTGAACTAACTACTCAGGTACCAGACTAACGTTTATTGAGATTAGTGGGTGGGTCTATATACTGAAAATTATTTTATAGGGTATAGGCGTGAATATTTGCTATCATTTTAGAATTAACTTCCTTTAAATGTAATTATTTTGAAATGTAAATTTATATAGTTTTGAATATATTAAATAATATTAAATAAATGTTGATTCATAGTGTCTTATGGCCAGTCTTATGTACTACTGGATGCATATTGCTATCGGGAGGTTAAAGTTAGCAACCAAATAAAAGTTATCAGCCACTTTAATATTTTATGCATATTATGAACTGAATTTATCTGCCGGATAGCAATATGTAGGATAAATATATTTGTATGCATTAAACTTTAGGTTGATACTGTTTTTACTGGTGCGAGCAAGCGTATAAACCCCGCTGCTGCCTCTACAATCTGGCTAGTGGCTACAACGCTCAACATTTGTAAATAATGAAGGCTAAACGAGTGCGAGTAAACAGATTGCGTCACGTGGGCGCAGAAACTATGTTGTCTTGCAAGTACTAATTTCGGTGTTTGCCAAAATGTGGTCAATAGTTTGGTACAACGTTTACAAAATATCATTTGCTGTACTCACATTTAAATCATTTGTTCTTAGATAAATATAACTCTACAAATAGCTTGTCAGTTTTTATAAAAGTGTGGATTAAATGTTCTAACTTTATCAGCGTATAGCCCGAAGGATAGTAAGACGTGGTGCTTAGTATTATTATTCTAACTTTATATATAGTTAGAGCCTAGGTCTGTGCCTACTAAATACGTGATCCAAGATTTTAACTTAAAAATATTTATGATAAGCTAAACCTCATGAAAAACAACACGTCAATATGGCAACGCTCATTTTAACTTCAAGATCAAAATTTATCATGTACGTAAACCTCCCGATAAAAATGTCATGGATAGATACATTTTATCTGGCAGTCATAAGATGCACTTTTAACTTATAAACCAGGAGTCATAAGACTGGCCCGAGTGCAGTACCTAGAGGCCAATATACAGTAAGTACCTTAGGTCATTTGATGAGGAATGCCTTTGTATTTATTGAGTTTTAACTTACTATTCATTATTAAATTAATTTTATTTATTTCACTGTTTAGTATTTTTAATTAATTAAATACATAGATCGACTATCAAGGTCACTTTTATTGAACTAGATAACAATTCACATAGATTAATCAAATGAAATTGATATACTTTTTGTACACGACAACATTGGTATAGTCTCTAGAATTTTAAATACAAACAATGTTCTTCAAATGATGCTCAGCCTTCTTAAAGAGATTTGATTTTAATCCTGTCTCGGTCAGAGAAATTTGTGTTTGTGTGCTGTGGTTGTTGGTGGGTTACGAGTGAGTTAAAACTCATCAGGAACGTGTAGTTAGCAAGTGTGACCAGAATGTAAATCTAATTTTTTTTAAACACGTGGATGGTCAAATAAACCATTTAGAAAATATAAACTCCATTTTATTTTTCAAATATGCATTAAAACAATTGTACTGGTACGTTTAGATTAATAGCCCAATGCTCTTTCCACTGAGCTATCTAGGTGTCATCTCATTCCCAGGGTCATTCTTCACTTATATTTTAAGTCCTGGATAGCTCAGCGTTATGAGCATTGGCGCACTAAGCCAAAGGTCTCGGGATCAATCCCGTGTATAGGTGTCATTTTACAACTTAAGGAATATATTCAGATCAGACTATTGCTGTACTTAACAACTAAAATGGTGACCTGGCGGTCTGAGGGTACTTCTGTGCTGAAGGTCCGGGGATCAATCCTCGTTCCCGGCACAGATTTATCTGTTTACCAAAGCCTTCCTTCACCTCTGACAAGATGTGTATTAATCCCAACTTGTGAATGTGTGGAATGCCAGGCCTCCACCGTGGTTCGGATTCCACGTTAAACTGTAGGTCCTCCATTTCATCTCACAATCCCCCTACCATTACACATTAGCGTCAGTGCGTATAACCCGAACGGGTAGTAAGACGTGGTGCTTATTATTATTATTATTATTATTATTATATATTTAATTCATTATAGTGTCTTTTTAATATTATCTAAATTATAAAAGCATAACTTTAAAATTAGCAAATGTTACAAATAAATGGATATAGTATAGAATGTATACGTAATTATGTGGTAGTATCTGCGGCAAGTAAACACATAACACTGTTTAAAATTTTCTGGGAGAGTCAACAATTTCCGTGACACGCTTTGATGGTCAAATGGTCTAGTAAGGCCTCACTCTATCAAGAGACTGGACTGCCAATGAGGATGATATCTGGGTTAGAATCCTGGTCGGGTGTATTGAAGGGGTTGGTAAATATCTTAAACATTTTCCCCCTCCCTCCGCGCAAATGTGGATACACTTCCTCTAAATTCAACTTTACACATCCATGATACATTGGCGTTAGTCGTAGCTATGCATGTAGCTCTAACCAGTAATAGGATGCAGTGATAAAATATAAAAAAATATAAAATTCTGTTAATCAAATCTAAGAATTTCCAGAGAAAAAATTCTAAAAAGAAACTAATATTATGGTCGATGCATACGAGTTAAACATAGTTTGTAATTATAAAACCTAATCGGTTTCTTGCCAAATTTTACCGACAGCTTCTGTCTGCATACTATAGATTTTTGTATAAGTTTGGTTCAAGTTTTTAGCCCTCCCCAGAATCTTCCTGTTTTCATTTCTTTATCTGTTGATTCAAGTTTAGAACAAACTTTGTCTACAACGTATTTTACATAGACCTAGCACGTAACGGAAACCAACACGATCGCAAACTTTTGGATTTACATAATGCCTTCGGGCCACGAAAATACTTAAAAGTTTTAGGTTGTAAACGACAACATAAAAATTCACAGTTCTATGAGGTTTTTATGGAATTTTGAAACCGCATGGTTAGAAATTGCAATTTATTGATCGTTTTAACGTGAAAGTTTTAGCAGACAAAACATAACGAAAAGTTAATATCTTCTTATTCATTTTTGATTATACATACTCTAAAAGGCTTTCACTATACTACACTTTATTCTATAAAATGCTAGGTTCCTTTTAGTGTGAGTCCTAAAATATATAGATTTTAAAATGTTCCCAGTTTCAAATTTATTATAATTGATTCAAAATTCAAATTATATATATATATATTTATTATTGAGCTTAATCTATAAATGAATATATAAACAAATATGTGTGTCTCTATTTATAAAAATGTTCCCCTTCCCAACAAAACACGGAAACATGATATTTAGATGGAAGTGTTAGCGATTATTTTAAGTGATTAAAAGATTTTTACAGATATTTGATTTATCACGCCAACAATCGAATGATTATCTAGGCTCATCCCCTAATTAGGGTAACTTTACCCTCATTATATAAGTGAAATTCTGAATGTACGTACTTGTAGCAGATTTTAATACATTGCTAAATGTTATACCAAAGCACAGGTCAAACCAGGTTTTCAATTATAGTTTCAATAAAATAAGGTATTATATAATATACCCATAGTTAAAACATATTAATTAATTCATAATTATGTAACGACATTTATATACATATATCCAGGCTACTTGTCTTCCCTAGGGCTATCTGCATACCAACAATAAGGTCGTAGGGGTGGAATTCATAAAAAGTGTATCCGCATTTGCGAGAAGGCAGCTCAGGAAAACATTTATAAAAAACCCATTTATTTCATTTGGCTGGCAAACAAAACCAGACAAAATCTACACATTTTTTCTCGTTCCCAACGATATGTATTAATTTACATAAATATTTCAATGAAATATTAATATTGTTAATATATATTAATATTAATAAATACTAATATTATATTCATTATCAATATTATAAATATTTAATTCCTTACAACTCATATAAATGTCTAGTTATTATTAAATTTCTGCCCCATACATTAAACCTTACAATAGTACACAAAAAGCATGAAATAGCAATAGCTTGTGAATTGTAATGAAGTGAAAACAAAGAATCACTAATTAGAACTGATAATTATACACTTGTTATAGTTGTGCGATTCAATGTTGATGGTCAAATGACTTTAAGAGTAATATACTGAAAACTTTTTGAAAATGTTCTTCCAAAATATATATTACATAATATGATAAAGTTGGTGTGATTGTGCCGTACCATATATTTGTAAAAAAATATAATGTAAAATTATCTCTCAAATTAAGGTATTTATTAAAATTATTATTAATTAAACATCATATTGAAGGATACACTTCTTGCGTTTGTAAACAAATACCTAAATTTGTGACCGATCCCTTTTTTTTTACTATACACAACCCTTCCTTTCCTTGTTTTTAACGTCTCTTTCTGCCGACCTACTCGCTTCTCCTTTCCTACCACATTTGGTATATCTCTAAAATTCTTCTCGCTCTTGTTTTCGCCCGTCATATCTCCCTCTTCCCCCACCCCCTCACTCCCCTTGCCCAATCCTGGTCGACTCTCAGACTGCGGTAAGAATTATTTGGAATGTCTGCCGCAGGAAGATACTGTAGACGCACTGCCGTGGTTTTCTGCCAGGAGCAGTAGAGAGGAACGTAACGAAATCTCTCATCGGGACGACTTCATAATATTTGCCCGACAGGCAATAGTTATGTGGGAGGTTAGGGATGAAAGGAGATATCATGGAACGACTCATAATTGGGTAGAAACGAAATAAAATCTATAGTATAGTTATTAATTAATAGGACTTTTGTAAATCGTAGACTCTATATCCACATCCAGCTTCTTATCATTACTAGAGTCTTACTTGTAGTTCTGTGAACGGTAGACCTCACTACCTCCATGCTACAATCGTTAATACAATCTTAATATTTATGTTTGGATTTTAAGTTGAAGCATCTACTATAATTTGTCCTTGGATACTTTCCCTTGGTTATCAAGTTAGACAGAAAACAAGTTGATACTGTCTTCAATAGTACATTATATTAATGAAGAATAAACTTTGATCACGTTGCTTGAAATGTCAGTCTCAAAATATTTGTCAAAATTTAATAAAATAAATATGCTCGATCGATTTATTAGAATTATAAATTCAAATCACTTGAGATAAGCTATTGATAGAAAATACTTTAGAGCATCTGTCATATTGAAACAGATAATTTGATTTGAAAACTGTGTGCACACATCGCATGGCCTTGATTCAAAGAAGGTCCTTGCCACAGATCATTCAAATTGGTCAAAGCATTTGACAGTTATCATGGAACAAACTTCAGGAAGGATAGATAGATGAAATGCCAAATGGTAAAGTTAAAACAGGACCTTACTCTGCTAGGTTAATAAGGGCTCCGGAAGCTTTCGAAAATTATGTGGGGGCATTTCAACTAAAAGGGAGATCTCCTTAGAAAAACATAAGCCCTGGGTGAATTTAAGGTGGGAATGTTTGGAGCGCGAGAAAAGGTCAGTGTTTTTGCAGTTTTTATAGCAAAAGCTAATTTGGCCAAAATATATTAAATGTTGCTTCCAGTAGGAACATAGTTTAATTTTCTTCACATGGTAATATCAACATTTGTTGAATATCTGTCAAGGGCATTCGATGAGAACCGTTTTAAATGAAGTGAAAAAGTTTTAATCCAAGTCCAGGACATTCTTAATAGATATTCATAAACTTTTGAAATTAACATTTGAATAAAATTAAACTACATGCTTTTACTGCAACAATACTTTATTCATTTTGGTCAAAAAAAAGTTTTGCTATAAAAACTGAAACACACTAATCTTATCTCACATTCATTTTCCCCTTCATAATGTAAAGAAAGGGCAAGGTAGAAAATTATGGATTTTAATATACAAACTTATCTTTTTGGTCAACATTGGATTATTTTAACACTATTACTGGTATTGATATTATTATTAGATCATATGACTTGACACATAGATATATGATAGTATTTTTAATAACTTTTGTCCAATCCGTAGCCTGAGACTTCACCTCCTTCGAATCTATTGTCATACTATTCTTCCATAGACGTCTCGGCTAACCAAGGGATCTTGTTTATTAAAGTTTCCCAGCTAAAACTTTGTGTTCATGCCTGTAATCACTCATATGCGCCTCATGGACACCTGGCCCCAGCCTATGCACCTTGGTTATCCTTAACATGTTTGGAGATGCATACAAACCATAAAGTTATTAATCATGTAACATTTTCCTGTTTCCTCTTATATATAATATATATAACATATATTATGTACATATAACATATAACCTATATTATATATAATATAGATATTTCTATTTACTCTGTTCTTCAAAACTCTCAATTTATTATCTCGATACATTTTGATAAAACGCGATTAATATCCTTCCTACATTTGTATTAATATAACAGAACCATGATACAAAAATAGTTCTAGGACATACACTTAAGCTAACAAAGCTTATCTAGTTTAGTTGTGTTACAATAGGCCTATCGCCAAATTATGGCAATAAAATTTGAAAATACTGTACTTGAGCATTCAAATCTTATCTTGAAAATTAAAATAAGGCGCAATATAATTATGTAATAAATGATACCCATGTTTTTAATATATATATATATATATATATATAGGATATTTTGTAGGGATTTAAGATAGTCCTAACCCCTCCAAAAATAAAAACATGGTGTTCAACCCCCACCACCCACCCCACTTTCTCAGAGCCACCTGTTCCGTAGTATATAACTAATTACGACCTGAAGAATAAGGCAATACCGGACTGTATTCAGGATGGGTTTTCCCGACATAGTGATTTTCAAGCTGGTCCTGTTAAGATAAAATAAGGCACTATTATCTTGAATAGGCACTTGGTTTCCGGTCAAAATAATAACGGTAATAATTGAAGTGCAAAACTTTTTAAAATCCACACAAGCATCGTTGCCTATACAAACAGTTCACAACGTTTAGAAAAATGTATTTCACTTGTGACTTTACATGTAATTTAAAATACCAAGACCCACATCATTATGTACGCTTATAAAGGCATTATTTTTGTATATATCGGTTGTCTGGTAGTGGGAAGGTAAGGGTTTGTATCTAGACCGGGTGCAATGAAGTGTTTTTTTCCCTCAAATTATTTATCTTTCTTCCTTCACGCGAATGAGGGTACATTTCCTTAAATTCCCCCACTTTGATTCTTACTCCTATTATTTAGCTATCCTGGATGAGTACGCCAGTTGATTCAACGTTAAATATGGTTTGACAGTGATATGGAGGTCCGGGTTTGAATCCCAACTGTCTTTTTCCTAAACTGTATCCCAAACTAGTGGTAATGTGGGCACATTTCTTCTAAACGTTACCACTCTTATCTCTATCTATTAATTATGATCAAAAAGTATAGTATGGCCTGGACGAATAGTAGTATGCAGGGCAAAATAAATGAATGCACAAAAAAAAACTAGGAATAATTGCGGGTGATTACGCTAATGACCGTTTTCAAACCATTTGTTTAAAAACCCCGTAGTATAATGAATCTTCCTCAAACAAGACTAACATAGCATTCAAAGCAATGGAACTTCTCTCCCCTTCGACATGTGTGGTTGAGTGTTGTAGTTGATGCTTTGAAGAGGTAAAGGCAATATAGTGCTTCATTGATGACAGAAATAGCCTCATTACTGTAATAGATCTAGGTAGCTGAACACGTGAGCGGCCTCAATGCTACAAGTTTTGACAAAAACAAAAATATACTATATTATATTATATAAACTAGAAAATCGTATATCCAGATTTTATGGGACCAAGTACATTCCGGTTCAATACAAATGATCCGTTACTGTAGAATATTTTTTTCTCACTGTTTTGGAGGATGTATAAAACTGAATATACGCATTTTGTAGTGGAAATAACACCTGTATATACAATATGATACAGTATGAGGAATAACAAGTAATTTAGGGTTGCAAACAAAGACAGAATAGGGCCTTCAGATTGTTAAATCAATAGAAATAGTTTTGTTTTTTTTAGTTTTGATAATCACTTGCGGGCCGATTTATTTACCTCTAACATCAACTGTTGTATTACTGTTATGTATTTTGTGTAGAATGATTGCAATCGGAGCTATTTAATTAATATTAATACCGCTTTTAATTTTTTAGTCGATAGGGATAAACTGAAATTGAGAATAGTCGTGATTGGGATAAACGGGTTTGTAGTGTATGAAATCAATTCCCCAATGTTTATATGAAAAATTATAATGACAGTTTCTATAAAAAAATATGTAATTCTTCCTTGTTAATTTAGAGTTAATTGGTAGATTTTTATAAGCCCTTAAGGCAGAACTTTTTTGTTTTATCAACACGTCTTACTACCTGTTCATATTATATGTATATATGATAATTACTCTAATGGTACAGGGGTGAGGAATGAAGCGTTTTAGAGGGAATCTACCCACATTTGCGTAGAATAAGATTGGAAAACCATTTATAAAAACCATCCCCAGTATAACTGACCGGGATTCTAACCGTAAACTCACCGTCATCAACAGGCCAGTCTTACACGAGATGACGCCTTAAAGTTTAGACCATTCGGTAAACTGGAACGGGTTAACGGTAGAACTCATAGCATTATGTTTATGCGGGCGAGTATTCAAGATCAAAGTGGGCCTCTATTTATTCGGATGTTGTATTAAATCTCACTTCTACTAATCAATCACAAATTAGGCCTTTACTAAGGACTCCACTTCAAGAATGAGGGTAAAAGAACTGCTCTAGTATATCAGGAAATATTGAGTAAAATATTGTAATAATCTTGGGACAGTAAACCTTAATATAATAACCATAATAATAACCATACTTTATTATGAGTCGAGTTTCTTTTATAGTTATTTAACGCTTAGTATTTATTTGTTTATCAAATATAATTTACGTCATCCATGCGGTAATCAATGTTATTTCATCTAAATGACAATCGACAATACGTTACATGTGAAGTTATCACATCATCCATACCACAATATAATGACGGCTACGCCATATATACGTTAGTGACTGCTTTTCTTCTATAGGTTGTGCGTATAACTCGAGCGGGTAGTAAGACGCGGTGATAATAATAATAATCTATAGGTTAGTAACCAAATCAATGTCACGTTACGTGTACGACCATTATTGTAACATAAATTATAAAGTATGGCAGTAAAGGTTACGTCATATATACAGGAATTCATATTTTATGTCTTAAATGCGCAATCAGTGTTAAGTCATATATTCCCGCCATCCATACGGCAAACAATATTATGTCATCTATATGGTTGCCAATGCTAAAACATCTATAAGGCAGTCAGTGTTACGTCATATATATGACAGTGAGTACTACGTCATCTATACGGCAGCCAATGTTGTCATTTATACGGCAGACAATGTCACGTTATTTATACGGCAATCCATGTTACATCATAATTATGTGCAGGCGCTGGTATATTCCTTTAGAGGTTACATGGACATTCGCGTTTGAATCTTGATTGGGTGTTTCAAGAGTATACTTACCAGCCAGGATACAAGTAGTTTGGTGTCCAATATAATCAGGAAGTTATAGTTACTTATAACTCTGAAAAGTGAAGTTCCAACATCCAACAGTTATCGGATGGTGGCCAAATAATGGTTCATAAAACAAACAACAAATGTGTTCAATAATATGTATTGATACTTTGTGTATAGTGACTGAAATTGCCGTTTATTTTTTAACCCTTGTATTATAATTATCAAAAACTTTTTACCCGCATCAGTGGGCACGGTGGATGAGGCATCGTGCTCATCTGGGCCCCTAGTTTTGAAACACGCGAAAAAACTCCGCTGTCGAGTGGAAGTCACAGGACATGAGCTCACAACCCTCAGTCAGTTACAACAGAGAGATAATTTTGAAATGTTTCTGTCGCACTATAAGTTGGTGTGTTACGGAATGCCGGCAACTTGCTGGCTACTCGCTAGCGACTGAGTCGCTGGCAACATTGGGAAATAGATGACGTTTCAAAGATTTGAAGCAATAGGATTGAAACACGCCATTTTACAAAATATGTAAATAAGAGGAAACGCAATTATTATATTGAATGCGCTATGCAAAAGATTTGGTTATTTTGATTAGATTTAAATCTTTAATTAGTCGGGTTCTATAGCTGAGGTTATAGCGTGTTTGTCTTCAGAGTCGGATATCCCAAAATAAATCCTTGGATAGTTTTAAATTTTATCCGAATAAAAAATACTTGTCAACTCTATTATAGTATCATTATATTATATTTTTTATTTCGCAACAATTTTTATGAACGTAAATGCGGTAGGCACGAAAGGGTTCACTATCATGATAATAATAAGTGTATTTTTTATTTTCTAAAACCCACTAGTATTTTGTTTAAATATTCACCTACGTACAACATTTTTAAGTTAATGTACAGAGTTTAATTTAACTTGTTGTTTATTTAAATTAACTAATAAACTATTTAAACGAAAACTATCGGGGAATTCTACATAGACTTTACTACCACGTATGTTTTTTTTCATACACATTCAAAAATAAAAACCAAACTTTTTTTATTCAATTTCTCAGTCGAAAAGCTACTTTTTCTATCATATTAAATAAAAAATTGGATACATTAAAATTTAAATTAGTGTATTTCGCTCTAAGTCTAGCGAGGTAGTCTACACAGGATTATCTAGCAAGTGTGTTTGTTTTATAAAGATTCAAAGATAAAAACCACCTATTTTATATTCAATTTTTTAGTAGAAAATCTAATTGTTTCAATAATATTTTTAAAAAATTGGACAGAAAAAGAATTGAACCCACGACTTTTAGACTAGTACGGACTCATACTACCAACTTAGCTAAGATGACAATTAATTTATATTGCAATTTATGTCAATGTTTTTCACTTTAACATAAAAAAAGTTTTAAATCTGATTGGTTTTACTGAAGGACTGCATTGTGCACCTAAGGCAATGATATTTTTTCTTTTGTGTATATGTTTTGTATGTTTGCGCTCTTCTTCCAATAAAATCACTCTCAGAAAGCTGCACCTGATGAGGGCAAGCTGCGTCCATCTTGTTTTATGTTGCTGTACTCAATTAACAAGTCCTGTATCGCATGATGTCTTGCTGGCGATTAAAATCCACTCGCTAGTCTCTAGTGTGACGTCAAATCTCGCACCTCAGACGTTTCAAAATTAGGTCTTTTTGTTATTTCGAGTGAGTATCGAGTAATCCGTTAACGAATTGTTACTCGCAGGGTTCAAAACTAGGGGCCCTGGTCTGGTTTGCCAGTGACAGGGAGGGTGGGATTTTAGAATACCTAAGGGTGGTTCCCCTCTAAATGGTTTTCCAATATCTCTCCATGCAAATGCGGATACATTCCCTCTCTGATTTCACTTTCCTCATCCGTACCCTATTAGTGTAAGTATGTATGTACTCCGGATGGAGATTTAGATATAGTTTGGGCCTAAGGAACATGCCAACTTGAAAGAAATAAATCTGAAAAATCCATGGACACACAAATCACGCTACCTCCTATTTTGAAAAAGCTAAAAATTTGTAAAAATAAAAGGTAAAATACTTGGAGTTAAATCTTAAATATAAATGTGTATGTTAGCTGTCAATATTTTTGTATTTGATAAACCTTCGCAATTTCCGAAGCCTGATTTTTTTATATTTTTATTTTTCGAAGAGAAGTCAAATTTTATAATTAACTATCGAAGCTTTCCACGTTCCAGATTATATTTTCATGAGAACCCAACAAACACATTTTCTACCGGTGGGTGTGTTCCTCCTCGTGTTGTTTAGGCACGTGTCGGTCGCTTCGTCCTCCCGAGACCACAAGAAGGGCGTGTGCCACAAACAGAACCCACAAACAGAACACGACACGCCACGGCGTGGCCGCGTGGTAACAATGTAAATATTTGTCGTCTTCCATCAGCGCAGCTTCATTTCATCCAGCTAATGGATTCTAATTCAGCACATATGTGCGTCACGCACCCCTCATTTTGTTTTATTAGAAAGAAAAAAAAAAGCGCGAAGCGTGACGAGGGAACAGTTTTGTAATTGCAATGACCTATTTCCATTTTATATTTTGAGCTAAAAAAATGGTATAGCCTCTTTTTGTTTTTGTATTTGTGTTCCTCCCCTCCAACGTATATTGCGCATTGATATCATATGTATGAAGTATTTGTTGCGGCCTTTTCGTAAATTTTGTCAATTATGTATCTTTATAATTTCAACTATACATTCTCAAACAGCGTGTAAATCAATTAATTATAATTTAAAATTAGTTATTTTTAAAGCATAGTGTTAAAAATATTAAGCGTAGTAATCTATATATTTATCCATCAATCTACCTACGGTTGGCGCATTATTTTATTACTAATTTGTCACTAGAGACCACCAGGAGCGCTAGTCGCGACGTCAGCTTGGTTCGAAAATATCGGCTTAGTCTCGCATGTTTGCTGCTGGTGCAATCGTGTGTATTGTCATTTTTTAATGAGCTTGGTTAGTATTAGATTTTGTTTTACTTGATTAATTTTAAAAAAAGTATTTGATAAACCAAACATGTCATAAACAAATAAAAAAAACCATTTAGGAGGAGAATAGATTATTCAATTAAGAACATAAATTGCAGTATTTTATTTGGTCCATGGGAAAAAACGCGAGATTATAAAATAGGCTAAGGAACACTCGCTCATTTAAGAGTTTCTAAAAAGACACAAATTGATATTTATAAATCTTTATAAATTTGGTAAAATGTACTGTACATGAAGTGTGCGACTTTATGAGGTGTCCGCGAAGGGACATGCGGCCTTCCAATGCCAAAAGTGTCTCCACCTCCGCCATATACTATGCAGAGAAAAATAGGTTTACTATTAATAAACGCGAAACTAAAAGCCCGTTCAAAATAACTAGTTTTGATTTTTGTGGATACAAGAAACTTCAAATGTTAAAAAGACAAATGTAGCCCTAAAATTGTTCCGGTTTAATTTCCATCAGTGATGACGGGGCTGAAATTATTTTCGCGAGGATATGTATATTGGTTTCACAGATGTAAATGAACTTAGATAATTCACCTTCATCGGTGGGCACAATGTATAAATATCAGGCTCGTTTGGCCTGGTTTATTTATTACGTGACAGAGAAATTGGGGTACGAATTCCTGCTAGATGTACTCCGGGTAGTTTAACATAAATATTTTCCCACTTTCCCTCCACACAACTGAGGGTATATTACTTCTAAAACCCCGCCTTCCTCAGCCTTAAGCCACTATCATAATTAATATACATGGCCCTAAACCGAACGGGATCTACAATGCAGTGAAAAATTGTAAAGATAGCTTTATCCATTTATTATTTATAGACAAGAATTCAGTAAATAAGGCAGTTTATTTTCCGCTGTCACTTTTACATCTAAATACCCGCCTCGGTGGCGTAGTTGGCTAACGCGCCAGTCGTGTTGAGCCAGACCACCGAGGACGGGGAGATCGAGGTTCGAATCTTGGTCGGGTGAACTGGGGGTGGTTTTTCCTAAATGGTTTTCCACTCTCCCTCCACGCAAATGCGGGTTCACTTCCTCTAAATTCAACCTTCCCAAT
>CABFWB010000595.1:0-16510 GCA_902151455.1 Timema bartmani | reverse complement strand
GTTGGAGGGGGGGGGAACGGGTGCAGGAGTGAGAAGCGATTTGTGGAGTTTACCCGGCCTGGTAGGGTTGCTGGGAGTTGCTCTGTTATGCGAGTAATTTGTTAACTTGTGGTTTGTAGTAGGCAGTCTCTGCTACACGCGTGTGTTACTTTCCAGGAGAATTACTTTGTAAGGGGGACGTTATCATCGAGTTACTGGAGGAACAAAGCTATTTTTAAGTCATATTAATAAGATGTTACTACACTATTAATATTATCATTATTATTATTATTATTATCACCGCGTCTTACTACCCGTTCGGGTTGTACGCACTTACGCTAATATGTAATGGTAGGGAGATTGAGAGATTAAATGGAGGACTTACAGCTTAACGTGGGATCCGAACCACGATAGAGGCCTGGCATTCCACACATTCACAAGTTGTGATTAATACACGTCTTCTCAGAGGTGAAGGAAGGGTTAGGCAATCAGATGAATTTGTTACGGGACCTAGTATTGAACCCCGGACCCCCAGCACAGAAGTCCGACACATTATCCCTTGATCGCCAGATCACCTAATAAGATGTTATAACTGGCATTGATTAAACATTTGATCCAAATCAATAAGGGTTGTATTGTAATATAAATTTTAAAACTACAAGCTAAAATTAATTTTTGAACAGTGATTTTAGAATAACCAAATATTTTTGAAATATCATCAGAGTAAGATCAGATTTATAAAACACATTTATCAGCAAAACTTTTTTTTTAATTAATTTTTTAAAGCCAATATTATGATGATATAAAGAATCTAAGACATGACATTTGAGGTGGAGATGTATATAACGCGAGAAAAAGACAGTGTTTTCACAGTTTTTATAGTAAAATAAATTTCTGGCCATAAAATATTTCTTAACTACAAACGTAGAGTTTAATTTTCTTCACATGGTGACCTCAACAGTTCTTGACTATCTGTAATGACTATGGGAACATTAGACGATAAACGTTTTAAATGAAGAAAAAAAGATGTCATTAAATTCCAGGACATCCTTGAAATATATTCAAAAACTGTTGATATAACTATGTGAAGAACATTAAACTCTATGTTTTTCCTGAAACAATATTTGATTTGTTTTGACTAAAACAAGTTTTGCTATAAAAACCGTAAAAAAAAACTTACATTTTCTAGCGTTCCCTACATCCTCAGCTTAAAACTAAACTATCAGCCAGACACAGCACGATCCTATTCCTGTGCAAAATGATATGGAATATTTTTGGTTGGTGCATGGGGCCAAATTCGTATAGTCTATGGGTGCGATTTAGTATTATAGCTGCGGCTGAAACAGTACTGCTAAATGATTAGTGGAGCCGAATTCTTATTTCCGCATTATTTTCACGATAAATGCCAAATTTTAGGACCAATTTTAACTAAATTTGTCAGGAACATTCATAAACCCAAGCTGAAATATGTTTGTAAAAAGTTTCCAAACTGATTACTCGTTTATATATGGAGGCTGCTCAAAAGATTTTCCGTTTACTAGCTCATATCAAGTGATTTTAATTAAAATTCGAAGCGATCAATCGAGTATCGAGGGCGTATTTATTTTTTTAACGTTGACATAATATTAAGAGACTGTCGTCTCAAGTCACGTGAACATTGGTTAATCTCTAATAATAAAATGTAATATTGAATATAGTATTCATTTGTTTTGTCTAATTTAATAACCAAGGAATAATAGGGGGTATTTCAACTTTAAATCCATAGAGAAATCTTAATACGATAGTAACCATAGTAAGATGGAGGGAGCGAGGTCTACTATTCATAGAAATACTAATTAGTGAATGGGTAGCAGGAATAACTGGTATACAAATAGTAATAGTAGATATATCCGTCGACATTACCACCTGGAATCAAACGAGGGATACGTATACTTGTGATGTCAAACTTCTCTAATTAATTGACTATAGAAGGAGGTTGATGGATTAAATATCAAATCTATTATATTTGATAATTACGCTTACAAACGCAACTAAATTGAAACATGACACTCAGACACGGAAGTCAAACCTGGGACCTTTTTAGCTTGTTAAGAGATTATTAATATTTGAGTATCGATAAAGACTCATATACTGGAAACATCTCTTACTTTGACAAGTAACACTTAAAATCATTACTCTTGTAGAATATACGTAAGATTTCCCCTTAAATTAGGTAGAGTACGAGGCTGTGTGGAGCAAGTAATTTGTTAAGCTGCGGGTTAGCATAAGCAGTTGTGTGTGAGGGCTGCGTGTATTTAAGAGCCCCTTAATCTTCTTCTATGGGTGGAGGTTTAACACTACAGTAAATAACGCTATTGAAGTTACTTTAATTAATTATTAATGAGAACGTGAATTTGTTTGATCGTAGAGAAACTTGATATGTAAAATTTAACCACCATGTGTTGGGTTCATTTTCTTTTTTCGAACATATCCAAGGCGAAGTCTCTAGTTTAAATAATACTAGGCTTGTGCGAATCCATATTTTTCAATTTCGAATCGAATACGAATCTTGGCTGACTCGAATCGAATCCTAATCGAATCTCACTTCTAAAAAATAAAAATTTCGTGTCAGATCCGAATCTAATCTCATGCTAAATCTATTTTATCGAATCATAATTGAATCCCATACTTAAAAAAAATTGATCGAATATTTTATTTTAAAAATAGGTTCAGATCTGAATCAAATAATTAATCTTAGACCTATACCCTTCTATGATAATGTTTCAAATCAAATTTTTGTTGATTATTATATCATGTAAAGTGTTAGAATCCAATCCAACTAAAAAAAAATTCAAAAAATTGTTGGTAGTCATTTTGGAAATATTCTATATTTAATATTAAAAAAATCTAATCAACGCACTAGTATTAAAAAGTTAAAAATCAAATAAAAATCACACTATGTTATCAATCATAGTGCAAAAGTTGATTAATATTTACAAAAAGGTGGGCCTAGCTTCTTTTGTAAATTACAATATCTTTAATGTCGAAAACAACTGTCCCCCACGTGATTCTCCTACAACCTGGAAATCAAGATAATTGCTCGATTCACTCTAACACGCAACTGGTTTCCGCTCTGATTATATTAATTTGTTAAATAAGTTAGTATGAAGACTAGATTCAAATTTTGGTCTAAGCACACCTAATCCGAATATAGGCTTTATTAAGATTCAAAATTTCGAATCGATTCCAAATCTTCCAATTTTTAGATTCAAAATTTCGAATAGAATCCAAATATCAGTAAAATTCTGATTCGGATTCCAAATTTCAAAGGTTTGTACACTCTTAGAAATTACACTTTGTTGATATCAAAAGAACTGTGTGTATCTAGTCAATAATAGTTGGTAAGGTTTTTCATATAAGACGACCTACCTAAAATGTAAACAAGCCTACCTGGAAAACCTAGGTTATGTGAAAACTTTCCAACATCTCGATCTGTCCCGGTGTCTTATAAAGTGTGCATATAATGAGTGATATTCACCCTCAACCAACAAAAAGAGTTTTTTTACAATATAGCTTATTGAAAATTAAATTTATTAATTTTTACAATGTGACCTCTTAAACTTTAGAATAACATTCCAGCATAATTCTCAGTCACCCGGTTCAGTGGCCGTATGGACTAACGCGCTACTCTCGCAATAGACTAGATTACCGATGAATCTCGGTCATGTGTACTAAGGGTGGTTTATACCTACTTGCAAATGCGGGTACACTTCCTCTAAACAAAACCTTTATAATCCCTAAAACCATTAGCGTAATTAGTGCATAAGAGCATAACCCAAAGGAGTAGTAAGATTCGGCGCTAAAAAACCCTCAGTGTCCCTGGTTATAAAATATAAACCGAGTCTTTTAACCAAACAAACAAAATGTTAAAAGCATAGTTTTCCCAAAAACATTGTTTATGCATTTTTTTAACTGCAATATATATTTTAATGAGATGGGATAAGAAATAAAATGGGTTTTTGAAACGCTAATAGAAAAAGTCCAAGTTTACCTACATTATAAATATAAGCAGTAAACTTGGCCGGTTAAACACGTTAATCTGAAATGGAATGGTTTGTACAGTAGCGCCATGGCTTCTTTGGTGCTGACTGACAGTTCACAGCTGACTTCTGACAGTCAACATTTAGGTATATACCTAAGTTTTGACTGTCAGAAGTGACAACTGCTAAAGACATGTTTTTTGCAGATCATATAGTTCAGCGTATGGATACATAATTTATTCTGGTAGCTTTTTAAAGCCGTCAGAAGTCAGCTGTGAGCTGTCAGTCAGCACCACATAAGCTAAAACTGAGGTATATTAACTGTATTACAAATATTACCCGTGACAAGGGTCCGCCGTGAAATACTGAGCATACTACTCTTCATACACATCTGTTTAACGGGAAGTATCAAATAGAATTGAAGGCTATTTTCACATTATATTTACCATAATTTTCCATTTGTACTACTGCTATTCATGATACGAATAATAGATTTTTAAATACAATACACGTGGATTGTTAAACTTGAATAATGCAATATAGTCATGTGAATTACAGTCACCATGAACCTGTATTTAATTTTTAGCTTCTGAATCCAATACTTAAGAATAACTAGGTTGGAAATCTAAGATACTATTTATCGACAGCATTAACTTTTTATAAGTTGAAACAAATTTAGAAACTTATAAAATAAATACATTTCAAGAATTATGTTTGCTAATTTTATCTATAAAATATGTATTTACAAATACATATTTATGTTTAGGAAATGTTTTAACAAATGTTTAATTTACAATTCAAACACAAGCCTTCGAAAATGGAGCAACTTCTTGATACCTTTTACATAATTGAAATTACCACTAATACTCAATTGTAATATAACGTAAGGGTAATTGCCATTTAACTACAATAGCTATATCTAAATTTACTTGTAAATCACAAATCCTAATGTAAGTATAACCTCAAGTGTTCCGTTTTACTTATCCTTGTTATTTGAATGATTGTGTTTTGACTGATGTTCCAAGAGTTAAGTTTAAATAAAAGGTCAGTGGGAACCCACAGTTGTCCATGGAGACCACAACGTCCCGTGAAAAATACTTTGTCGAGAGTCCACCGCGGCGTTGTTTTCTCGTAGGAAAACATTTTTAATCCTCTTATGACTTCCGTACATAAATGCTGTGACCCTGTCCTTCAGTCACAAAGTCACATTTCATTACAGTAGACTACTAACCATTTAAAAGAGTTGAGGTTACAACATTTCAAACTAAAGATATTTTAATGGATAGCTATAGATCTCTTGGCTTATTAATCTCTTATATTTGTCAAGAGTGAATGATTTGTTAAACCACTAGGAATTTATACACGTATTTCTCAACAACATTATCAAAATAATTAACTGTTTTTTGCATGTGGCTGGGCCAGCTAAGTCTCTTTTATTCCTCCAACACCTACTAGTGTAATGCTCTCAACGTATTACACTATACTCTCTCTAGATTTACATAGCGTGTAGTGTAAAGTGTACTTCACACAGAAAGCCGGATTATTGTTTGTTTTTTTAATCACCGCATTTTACTATATGTTCGGGACACAAAGCATATATGATAAATACACTAATGGGGTAGGGATGAGGAAAGAATTATTTTAGAGGTGATCTACCCGCATATACGTGGAAGTGGAGTTGGAAACCATTTAGTAACAACAACCCTCAGTAGACTCGACTGGTATTTGAACTCCGACATCCCCGTCATTGGCGGGAAAGTCTAACACTAGCGTGATGCCTTAGACCATTTGGCCAATGAATCGCGTACTTGAGTTGTAAAATGCCTATCTGCCTTTGGGCAACATAATGCTCACTCATACTCCCGCGGGCCAAGTACGCGACCAACTGAGCGTAGACAGTCATTGCTGAGTGTGAAGTCAGTCTCGCAATGATCACAGAGCAAGTAGCTAATATGTGGTATTTACTAAACAAGCTAGTTCAAACGAGTGATAGAAAGGATTATACTGGCCTCTGTGTGGTTGACTGACCTATTGCATTCGATGTAAACAAATGGCCACGTGTGCACTTATCGCATTCTCCCTGACCACCGCGGGCAAGTGTGCATCGTGCCACATTCGCTTTGTCGGTCGCTAGTGCGCGGGTGACCGTATTATATACCCCTTCTTAGAAAACTTAGCTGCTCGCTGATTGGCCAGCAGAAGGTTTAAATGATTGATTGAGGGGAAGCTAACTCCTTCAAGGTGGCGATTTGAGGACTCTGTCGATGCCTCTGAATGGATGACTTATCTGACGGTCGTTTGCTGAAGAGCCAAGATACAAATGGGCTTCTTTAAGTCTGGGTGCATCCTTCGCGGGCTACTGGCATGCGGTTCCTCGTGAATTGTGAATTCCTGTGTCACCAACTCGCATTTCTTAGTCGTAATCTAAATGAGTAGTCTCTAAAGTAGGGTAAATCTGTGATGACTTTCACGCGTTTCTTAAACACCTTCAAAATGTATTTTTAATCGTTTCTCCTGTAACCATCCTGATGGGCCACAAACCAGGACCGACTATTACACTAGCCGTTTAAAAAATATATATCAATGTTTGTCAACACATTTAGTAAAATATTACTATGTCACACTCCAGTGACGATTGTGAACATGTTTAAATTGTAGCAATTTTTATTTTTGTTTTGAAATAAAAAATATTGTGAGAATACAGTGTTTTTTTAACTCATCAACTGCCAAATGAATATTTTAAAAATTCCAAGAACTGATAATACTGACAAATACTTAGTAAAAAAAAACAGTAGTTGTTGGGTAACTAGAATTGTGGAAAGTTTACCTTGACTCGTACAAAGTTAAATCTCGACCCATCGATTCGCCCTACCCATAAAGCCATATGGTGTAACTATAGATTAATTTTTTATTTGATAGTAAACTACTTACTTTCTTGTACGTACAAAAAAAAAATTTACAATGTTACCAACATAGTTAACTTTTCAGCCAACCTACACCGACTGAAGCCACACAGGTCTTGGCGAGAGAGTAAATTGAATTTCCCCCAAGGTTGAGATGCGAGTTCTCTTGAGAGTTTTGGAAGAGGGGACGGGGGAGTGGGCGGGTCCAGTGAAAGGGAGAAGTGAAAGAGGAGGATTGAAATCCCTCCTCGTCACCACAGATGTCACCGGACAGAGGCAGACAAGAATCGACTTGCAAAAAAGAAAAAGCCAATGTATTAAGGGAGTTGTCATCGTTGGGTTGACCTTTTTCTTTTTCTTCTTCTTCTGAGCTGCTCTGAGGTCACTAAAAAGAGATAGGTTTTCCCCCGGAGGAAATAGAACATATTTTGATAAGAACAATTTTTAACGTTCTTTAAAGAGTCGTTTTAATTTTTTGAGTATTTTTATTACTCTTTTTATTTGCAAATTTTTTTTAATGCATGTATTGTGTAGTATTCCTTGAGAGTGTACAAGCAAGTCTTGAATAGCTCTTACTATTATTATTATTTTGTTGTTAGGAAACCAGTGGTACCTTCATGATTAACAAAATTTGTTCTAAATTAAACAATGTTGAAGACATTCTATAATATTTTCGTTGTTATATAAATGACCACCTTATTTACTAAGTTGTTGTTATATAAAATTGTTTTTTAGTTTAATTTTGATTTTTATGATTGGGCCTTCTTAGGTAAACAAAGTTGGAAATGAAGGAAATTATTTTTCGGCCTTATTCACGTTTTTTAGAGTTTTAGTAAATGAAATATTGTTAATATTCATTTCAAAATATGCCTACAACAAATTTCAAAATAAAGATATCAAATATTTATGATAATGTTCAAAGTTAAATTATATAGAAATAATTTAATTTATGATAGTTTAGTAATCACACAATTATTAGAATTTGAAACTACAATCTTTCTTAAGGTCATTCGAGCATCAAGATGTTATTGTACACTTTTAACAAGTGTATAATTTATAAGCTATAAATAATGATTCAATGATTTTAAATCTTTACAGTTCACGAGCTATAGGCAGTCAAACATTATATTTTTTTCGATCAAAGTTGATAAAATTTTACTATTCTATTAGTGTTCTTTTATATGTATTGACAATATTTATAAAAAGTGACAGCTATATGACCTAATGTATGAATACGTGAAAGTAGACATACCAACCATTTTTGGCTGTCAGGTGAGGTTTTTTCTGTGTAAATTGGATAATATATTGACGAACTAGACCAAGACCCTAAGTTTGGTAGGAAGAACAGAATTTGACAGTTACGAAAGCTACTAAAATAATTGTAATATATCCATATATAAAGTCATATTATTTGCAGCTGTTATTGTTGATAGATAATATCAATATCTATAAAATACCAACAATAACATTGTAAAATGTAATCAGTGTTGAATGTAAAAAATATATGACTTTATTTTCTAAACTGTTCTTTCAACCAAATTCAGACTATATTTACAAAGTATTTACAGTATTTTTTAAAGGTTTTCCTCCCCCCCCCCCGGCCCAAATGTATCAGAGGACGTTTGTTATAATTATGGCATAAGTAGCCCAAGTGTGTGTTATGTCACTGTTCCATCTTAATACCTCAACTATTCTCTATCACCACCACCCCCCTTTTCCCCAATCCCCCTAACTATTCCAGACACGTCGCAATCAGACGAGGCGCCACGTCTCTTACTACCCATTGAAAGGGTTGTTTACAACGTGGCAAGGTAATTTAACAACCCCCAGGACACCCCCCTTCACTCATTTCACTAGCATTCATAGCTTTCTGACAAGAAATTAATCACAAAACCATATTTCCCTGCTGCGTTTTTTTAAAAATAATATTGGAAAATCTTCTGTCTCTAGCGTAATTTAGATCAATAAACGATATGTTAAATAAACATTGGTTGTAATATATTTTTATTTGGTAGAGCATGGGTAGGGAAATTAATATTTACTGATTGGCATTTCTGTGAGAAGTTTTTTTTATTAGTCATATTCTAATTCGAAAATTACCTCAAATTATTTTTATAAAAATTAACAAAACAGTGTGGGAATCTCAGTAAAACTAAATAAGCATTAAATAAATTAAATTAATTAAATTATTAAATTAAATATCTTATTAAAACTTTCACAATTCTTTTCACAAATAAGTATTGGTAAATACACCTGTATGTTTGGTTACGTACTTTTGCACATATTTGCTAGCTATCAACTGAACTAAATATTCGAATAAAAATTTTTTAAATCACACTTGGACACGGTAATCGAACTCTGGACCTTTGGGATTAGTGCGCCGAAGCTCTAACCACAGAGCTATCCAGAAATCTCCCCTGTTCAGTGTCATTCCTCAGTCATATTTTAAGGAAGAAATATTCCAAGTTAATCTATTCATGGATGAAATGTTCTCTTTCACAAAGTATAATAGTTATAAATACAAAACATATCCCCGAAACAATTATTACACCGTTTGATTAGTTTTAATGCAATAACTGCTATCAACCTAAAGTGTAGTTAATGTATTCTAAATTTGACGAACGGTGTTAAACAAAGTAATGATGTCATTTGATACTCCTTGAACCATGATATTATCTAAACAAAATAGCAACTAAAAATGTACGTGATAAATATAAATAATTTTGCATTCTATGTAATATAAAAGAATCGTATGTACCAGAAAAAACTAATTTGCATTTAAAAGGAATATTTTCTTCTATCGTAATAACCAAAGTTTAAAAATAATGGAAATATTCATAGAAAGTTCAATCAAGCAAGCGGATAAAATATTTATGAGTGAAGGTATTAAAAATAGCTTCCTTTTTTTTCTTTTTTTTTTACAAAGGTAACAAACTTTCCTCTCTTTAAATTATATATAAATTAAAAAGTTAAGTTTTGCTAAAATATATTTTTTTCTACTAATACAAAACTTTAACATCTTAAGAGCCCATCTCACTCTCCCCGATTAACTGCGGAATTAGATACAAGATTACTTTAGAATTATAAATCACTTCCAAGCAAGATTTTTGGCATTTATATCTTGCCAACGGCAAAAATTTAGAACAGTTAAATATTTTATTAATTTTAAAATAATCTGTTTCTCAACTAGTCGTATATTTTTAACATGGTTAAACTGTTTTACTGATTTCAATGTCGTTGTTATTTTTAGGTAGAATATAGAAAACCGCACTTGGATGCATCGCCTGGTTTGAGCTTTATTACCCACCTAAGATAATTTTCATCAGGGGAGATGAGACGGGCGCCTCGGTGAGCTATAACGCCATATTTAGTTCTACGATACCTTATTTAAAAATATGGCTCCTACCAAAATAAAGCTGAAATATTCCAACAGCATTATGTTTTTTCCTTAACAACCCCATAGTTTGAGTTTTATTAAAAGAAAACTTGATTTTAAAATTGACATTAACTTATTTGCAACGACTTTTTAAGCATATTTGCGGAGCTATGAGACTAGTTTTGATGTAAAAGGGCTCTATATTTAGCCTTCCTCTAACAAATACAGTAATTTTTGTATAGGCTCACAATCGAAAATTTTAAGATATTTGAGAGCTAGCAGCGAGCTTTCCTCTTTACTTTGAAATAAGAAGTTTTAGTTTCCTTTCTCCTTTTTCTTATCGATATGACAAAGGGTGGTTGTAGGTTAGTGGGAGTATAAGCTTGTACAGAATAGAGAAGTAGTAGACACAGACCACTGTATTTTAAGCCATGTGGCCCAACAGCGATTGATATTTTCTCACGGACCGAGGCGGCCGCCTTAAGAGGAGCTATTCCTATGGATTAGCGCACCAATGCTCTACCAATGAGGAATCGTCCAGTGCTCAGGGTCATTCTTCACTCATGGTTTAAGACAGAGTCTGTGATAGACGTGTAGAACCCTCAGCTACCCAATATCCATCAGATATCTAAATCAATCCGCTTCAGTGGCCACATTGCTACTTTCACAATAGACTAGACTGCGTTGACGAGAAGATCGTGGTTCGATCCCTGTCGAGTGTACTGAGGGTGGTTTTTTCCTAAATTATTCCCACTCTCTCCACGCAAATGCGGGTACACCTTTAAAATTTAACCTTCCTCATCCCTACCCCATTGGCGTAATCAGAAGATAAGCGTACAGCCCGAATGATTAATTAAACGCAGTGCTAAAAAAAATGCCGCAGCCACTGGTGTGTAGGTCATGTGCTTATGTGTGTGTGTGTGTGTGTGTGTGTGTGTGTGTATGTTTATTATGTGAAAGTTAAATAGAGGGTAAAAATATATCACATACTTTTTAAAATATACAAATATAAATCAAAATTACGTATTAAAAATCCCAAGCAACTTGTTGCGTTACTCTATGATAGGAGCTCAAGTAACCAAAGCACTGCTAAGAAGAATACGGGCGCACGCAACACTCATGTTAATGTTATCGGATTGTATATACATAAAATAACTACTTCCGTGATGACTTCCTTCCTCGTTTTATTTAAAGAATTATGGCCTTTAACTTTGTTGTAGTCAGTTTACGAAGGGAGAAAAAGGGGCAAGAAAAACGCTTTCATAAGTATCCCCTGTTTTATTTTGTTTTTAAATTAGATAGGGCCTTATTTAACTTCTACATCTCTCTATATTGATATAGTTTTTTTTTTTATTATCTTATAAGGTACGCTTAGTTCTACGATCCTAGCCCTGTCACCTGAGTATTTAATAATTGATTGGTAAGAGGAATCTTAAGACTTCTACAAAATATGATGGACAAGATGGGGCCTGTGCGCTGTATTACTAGGAACACAACCCATCTCGGTGGCGTAGTTGACTAACGCGCTAGTTCCATGTTGAGTTAGACTGTCGAGGGCGGGGAGATCGAGGTTAAAATCTCGGTCGGGTGAACTGGGGGGTTTCTTAAATGGTTTTTCACTCTCCCTCCACGCAAACGCGGGTTCATTTCCTCTAAATTCAACCTTCCCAATTCCTAAACCATTAGCGTAATTGGTACTTAAGCGTAAAACCCGAACGGATAGTAAGACATGGCGCTAAGTAAATACTAAGAGCACCTTACAAAATATATATTAATTTCGCCCCAAATAATATTTCTGTACATTTCCTTTGGTTCCATAATGCCATATCATTTATAGGAACATTCTTAATTGATTTAAATACAAGCATGCATTTAGTTTTGTTTTATCCACACTGGTGGGCAAATGGTCACAATTTCAAACTCATTTTGCCTGGTTTGCTAGTTACGGGGAGTTTGGGGTTGGAGCTACGGGCGGGTATACTTGTAGGTGCTTTTTTCCTAAACAGTTTCTCGCATTCCTTTCGCGCAAATGGGTGTACATTTCTTATAAATTATATACGTGTTTAATCATCCCTACCTCTTTATCGTAGTTATTATTATTATTATTATTAGCACCGCGTCTTACTAACCGTTCGGGTTGTACACACTTACGCTAATGTGTAATGGTAGGGTGATTGTGAGATTAAATAAAGGACCTACAGTTTGACGTGGGATCCGAACCACGGTGGAGATTGGCATTCCTCACATTCACAAGTTGTGATTAATATACGTTTTGTCAGAGGTGAAGGAAGGGTTTGGCAATCAGACGTGCCGGGACCGAGGATTGAACCCCGGACATTCAGCGCAGAAGTCCGACACCTTACCCCTAGACCACCAGATCTCCTTTTTAGGGTAGTTAATATAAATGCGTTCAACCCGAATGTGAAGTAAGATGCAGCGAAAAAAAATTATTTCAATAGAAAAAAGTTTTTTTTAACATTTAGCCTCTTTTCAATTCTAATTACATTATTTCTAATAAATATAAGATTTATTGTAATATACACTTCACACGAGAGCGTGTGTGTTCCCGATTACAAGGTTTTTTAAATAAATAAAACATCTTTTTGTGAGTGAAAGGAGTCAAATTTATATATTTCAACCTTTTTATTACGTGGACCCATAAAATGACAATTATCAATTTTTAAAGTGTTTTATTGTTTGTTTTTTATTTCAAATTTTCAAACTGGCTGAATTAATTATCATAATCTTACCAAACAACATCTACTATGGAATTTATAGGAATTTAAAACCCATTAGTGAGCATTTGACAAGAGGGATATATATAAATTTAGATGAAGGTTGACTTATCAAAGAAATGGCACGGATGTTGTTTAAGTACCGGTATGTTTCTTCTCTTTAGGGTGGGGGCTTAGAAAGAGTTCCGTTGAAGTAAGTTGAAGGTTCTCTTTTATTATTAAAGTCCTTTTACCTTGTGGCTATCGATCGTACTTAACCGTCTTACTTTTTTTCCTTCTTTTGGAACCAGAGCATAGAATACTGGTCTAATATCGTTTGACAACGCAAGGACCAAACCGACCATAGAAGAGCTCAAACCAACGTTCAAAATGTAGTTATTTTTCCTAAAGCGTTGTTATTTGCACTACTTGTAGATTGAAAAAAGATAAACGTAAAGCCAACTCTAACTTTTAATGTAGTATTTTAATGATCAAATCTTTTTTAAATAAATGTGGACTTAAATTATATTTAGAATATTTTTACTTGTTATTTTTCTAATAAAATTAAGATTCTCTTAAAATACTTCTGTACAAGAAGAGAGTACCCTGGTTTATTCATTCACATCTACAAGAAATTAGTGGAAGAAATATAATACCAACATAAATGACAAAAGGAATTTAACTTTATTAACTCACAGAGCTTCCGTAACAATTGTACTAAAAATAATTTCAAGAAAGAACTAGATAGTTATTTTGTTGGGTTTTATTTTCAGTCTTTGGGGATTGAAAATGTTTGAGAGTAAAAGTAGAAAATATCTTTGTGTATGTTTGACCCGTTTCTGCAGTAAAATGTTTGAAGATATAAAAGTCGTAAATGTGTATCTCTGTTCTTCTGTTTTTGGCTCTTCATCTTTTGTTATAGTTATTTATTCATCAAATTTATATATTTGTATGTATTTGACTAGAGACCGGGTAAGAAGTATCAAGACATATCTAGTTACAACAAATATTTCCACGATATATTAATACTTTCCATGTATTTTTGTTTTTCCCTTTGTTTCATCAAATGAACGTTTTCATAATATGAAATATAATCTCACACACATGAACAAACATCAACATAGGCATGAGGAGTATTAATATTATTTATATTCATAATAATATTTGATTACTGTGCAAATAGCAAAATACCTGTTTACTTTTATAAGTAAATATTAAAAACAAAAATTCAAACCATATGATTTTTTTTAATACAACGATTGATAATGCAATCAATCATTTTTTTATTCGCTTCCCACCACGCATATATTATGCTAATAAATAGTTAAGATAGAATTTGGATGAAATCTATCCACAATTTCAAATGTAATGGAGAATGGAAGACCGTACACTCAGCCGGGATTCTAACCCCGACCTCCCTAACACCGGTAAACCAGACTCAAATAGCTTGACATTTAGACTATGTTCCCACCGGTACGGATATATCCTAGTATGTTTATTGTGACATATTTTTCTTTTATCAAATCTATAATTTTAATACCTCAATTTATTTTTATTTTTTATATTTAGCACCTCGTCTTACTGCCTGTTCGGGTTGTACGCTTATGTACTAATTACGCTTATGGTTTTATAAATGAATAAGGTTATATTTA
Source organism: Timema bartmani (assembly GCA_902151455.1). NCBI lineage: Eukaryota > Metazoa > Arthropoda > Insecta > Phasmatodea > Timematidae > Timema > Timema bartmani. Next base: position 1,867 of record CABFWB010000595.1, on the reverse strand, counting down.
TAGGAAGTATACCCGCATTTTCATGGAGGGAAAGTGGAAAACAGTTTTGTAAAAACCACTCTCTACCCTCAGTATACCCGACCGAGATTCGAACTTCTATTTCCTCGTCATCGGCAATCTTGTCTACCGCGAGATAGCCCCTTAAATCACGCAGCCACTGAGGCGGGTAAGACATCAATTAATAACATGATTCATAGTAAGATCCACTTTGGTGGCCGCATGGTCTAAGGTACTAATCTCGCAATGGACTAAACTGTCGAAGACTGAGAGATCAGTGTGTTAACCCGGTTGGATGTACTGAGGGTGGTTTTTCCTAAATTGGTTCCCACCCTCCCTTCACGCAAATGCAGATACACTTTCTCTAAATTTAACTTTTCCAATCCCTAACACATTAGTGTAATTAGTAGATAAGCCTATAACCAAAACGGGTATTAATACGCGGTGCTAAGTATTATTATTAGTAAGATTATTTATTAGAACAACCTTTTTTTAAGGTTATATTTTCAAAAACATTTGGCTTGAATCTTGATTGCTAAAATATGCATTTCAAAATTAGTAGATTTCGAACTCTTTTAATGAATTAACTTCCTAGAATAGATTAGTAAAAATAGCCTTTATATATTACATTACTTTCTCTATTGATATTAACTTACACCAACTTCAGTGGCTGAACGATCAATGGCGTCACTCTCGTGTTAGACTGGCCTGCTGAAGACTGGTAGATCGGGGTTCAAATCCCTGTCGGGTCTATTAATGGTGGTTTTCCCTAAAGAGGTTTTACATCTTCCTTCTACGCAAATACGGGTAGATTACCTCTAAAATGTTTCCTTCATCATCCCTACCCCATTAGAGTAATTATCATATAAGCGTATCATCCAAACAGGTAGTAAGATGAGGTGATAAAAAATAAATTAATTAACATAGTAAAGTGAGAATTAATAGCCAGAGCTATTATTATGCTTATTAGTGGGAATTACTCCATCTAGATATCATATTCTGAAAATTGACACCTGGACACGGTTCGATTCCCGTGTCCAGGTGTCATTTTTCAATTTTCAGAATATGATATAGTAAAGTGAGTTTATTATAATATAATTATGTTGCCTATAGTATATTGACATTTTTGTTACTATAATTTTCATTATATCAAGAAAAATAGTTAGTTATTTCAAATACTTTTATTCCAAAATGTGTTAAAACAAGAGCAATGAGGTATTTGGGTGCTGACTGATCACCATTGAATTTTTTTTGTTACGAATTCACTTTGATAAGAAATATATAATTGGTTCTAAAGTTGGTGAAATGATAGCAATTCATTTATTCAGTGTGGTTCAAGGCGTTATTAAGCAAAATTGGGTCAAAGAGGATAAATAATTAACATTATTAAGAGTACTTCTCAACAAGCAGGTAGTTTAATAATAATGGAAGCAAGCCATCTCTTGTACAATTATTAGTGTACCCTGATTTTGGTTGGAGGGATAGTAGAGAATATTCAAATATATTCCTTTGCGCCCAACATTGATATCATTTTACTTTATAGTTTGTGTTATTTTAAAGCTATTAAAAATATCTATCAAAAGTGAATTTTGCAAATAACATAACTTGATGTATGAACATATTAAAATTGTTCTAGTAGCTTTAGTAACTAACTTTTGCTGTTCCTTCAACCAAAATCATACTTTTTTTCGTATAGATCCTAATTCCTAGTAGCCTATAATTTCCACACGTCCATCACAGACTCAGCCTTAAAATATGAGTGGATAGTGACCCTGAACATGAGACGAGTCGCCAGGCCTCTACCGTGGTTCGGATTCCACGTTAAACTGTAGGTCCTCCATTTCATCTCACAATCACCTTACCATTGCAC
>CABFWB010000594.1:237726-256518 GCA_902151455.1 Timema bartmani | reverse complement strand
GGGGTCGGATAAAAGATAGGGGAACCAGCCATCATGGCTGACTAATCAACACCGAAGTCGAGGGGTCACTCTGCCCGATTAGGTACTACGTGGACTAGGACACCGGTTCATCAGTACTTATCTTGAGGGCTGCTACTCGAGCCCAGGGTACCGGGGATGGGAACCGTTTAGATATCACCTAGTAGTCAGACAGACTGTGGGGAATTCCTAGTAATACCTCGTTTTGTCAAAAGCTTCCGAGTATTCTCCAAATTCTTTCATTCTAATATTTCTACCGACATCACATTTGTAATAGAACTAGTAGTACTAATAATCCTATTTAAGACCCAAGTTTAAAATCAATCTCGAACCTACACAAATATTCCCCATCCCTTCCCCCTTATCTTCGACCATAGCACATCCTGACAGATTCTAAAGGCCCACGATCATAAGCTAGAGAAGCAGGGGGTGACAGGCGGTGTCATTAGTAAAAATGCTTGATAAGAAAGGTTCAGTAGGTATAACAAAGACTTTTAAATTTGACTAATATTTGCAGTAAAATAATATATGGTTGCAGGACGCTTCCACTTGGTTCTTGGGGTTGAATAATGTGTTGGGCGATAGGGACTGTGAATCAAGGGAAGGGCAGCCCTTTTCTGACTACACTGCTGAACTTTGATTTTTAGCACCGAGTCTTACTACCTGTTCGGGTTATACGCTACCTCTGAACTGATCAGGTGGAAAACACAACTACAAAATTTTATATATATGGTGCTTTAACCTAGTTCCTGTTGTAAAGATGAACGAACAGAATTCAATATCATCTCTGTATTACCTGTATGAAGCAGTAGACAAGGACAACTGGAATTATTGCAACTACGAAAATTGGAGTAGTGTAGATGATAATTCCGAAGATTGCAGCCAACTGAAACACAACGTGATAAATTGTAAAATAGTAAAAAGTTTAACTTGTCAAACCAACAAAGGCTTCAGAAAGACCAGCTCATTAAATTTAAAAAAACTCCACTCCGGCCAATTAAAGTCTAGTTTATCGTCCACTGATGACAACATAAAGAGGATGTGACATTTATAGATGAGCCCAAACGTTTAAAAAATCCAAACACAATATAACAGTAATTCCGTTCAGTGCAGTATTGTCTCCACTATAGCCAGGCATCAAACCCGGTTTCTTTTTAAACTCTTTACTGGCATACACTCTGTCAAACAAATATTTTTAACTTACTTGATTGCATTATGACCATATCTTATAAGCTACACCATAGCGAAACCAAGCAAGGTAAGCCATTTAAGGGTAGATTTATTTACGAAAGTACACTACATTTATCCTGAACGATAGCTGGCTTAACTAGTTTGGTTCCATTATGGTCTAGATTATAAGATAGGGCCACAGTGTAATTAGTAGAGGTAAAATATTCCATGGTAACTTGAGTGTTCTGCTTGCCGATAGATTTTCTTCGAATCAAGCCAAGATGTACATACACTTTAAATTTTAAAAATATTCAACGAGGACAATAGGAATATATATATTCTACCAATTAGATTCCCAATTTCCATTTAGAAAATATTAAGGCCACAGTTGAGGGCAAGTGTTGAAAAATGGACGCGTGATGCGTCAACGGACCATCTTTTTTTAAAAATATAAATCGTGTGAACCTAATTTAAATGATTGAGGGGTAGTTCATCCCACTGTGCCATATGGGAACACACAGCGTTTGTAGTACACACGTAACAACCAAAAGCCTGCCTTGTTAACGTTTTATAAGGATCAAATGCCAACCCTAAATATCTGAGGAACGCAGATCCTGAGGACCATCGGGAAAGTATCGTCAAGCACATTGATGTCCAAGGAGAAGCGGTTGAGGATCCTGCCGGTGGGAGTCGTGTCGAACAGCGTTTGAGGTAACCTCAAGACGTTCCTCAACAAACTGTTGTGTAGGTACTTTGAGGCTTTCACTGACCCAATACTTGTAGCCAGGGTCGCCAACACAGCTCCAATCACTGAAATACACGATTATCGACCATAGTAACACCAAGCCATTCAGCCAAAAGCTCAAATAACTCAAATATAAGATTATCGACCATAGTTTCACCAAGACATTCAGCCAAAAGCTCAAATACAAGATTATCGACCATAGTTTCACCAAGACATTCAGGCAAAAGCTCAAATCACTAAAATACAAGATTATCGAGCATAGTATTATTGAGACGTTCGTACAAAAGCTCCAATCACTGAAATACACCATTATAGACCAAAGTATCATCACCAAGACGTTCATCCAAAAGCCCCAATTACTGAAATACACCATTATCGACCATAGTATCACCGAGACATTAATCCAAAAGCTCCAATCACTGAAATACATTATTATCAAGACTAACCTTAAGCCACAGTGCTCAAGTTTCCCTTTAAGATATTTATGTATTCATATTACATATTACATACTACTTGTCAGAATGGCTTGGGGAACCAAGGATTAGTGTGGCCATCACGGATAAATGAGTTAGCACGACTAATTATAGTTTAGATGGAAGCTTTATTATAATCATTAGGACATCAATTACATTAGAGGAACAGAGTGTGCTCTAGGATAAAGGTGACTATGGTCGTCAGAAGGTTGAGTGTGTCTAAAGTCTAGGGTTGAGTCCCGAGTTATTCCCACACTTGCTCTGCTCTGCGCACCCACGGATTATTCCTATCCTTGTCTCGCGCGCACGTCACAAGGCTTCTAGCCAGAGACTCCAACTACCAGACTGGTTCTCATTCAGCAATCAGCGTTAAGCATGGGTTACGTGGATTCGTGCCTCTTGCACTGATAAATACCTCAGGTTACAGTCACTTTAGAAGACAAGTTCCAGCTTACAACGAGGGTAATAATTGATACAACAAAAGTTGAAATTAGCAATTCCAGTTGGGGGCCTTACAATAGCATTCATATTCCTGAAATATTGGTGCTCTGCTAATAAACCAAGTTAAAACTTTTAATATGATTAATGACGTACCTTGCATTGATCCCAGAAAGCCATACAGTCCAAGGTACAGATCTTGAGGGCTGGAGATTGTCAAGTTTGTGGTTTCGTTGACCGCCCCGTAGCCGTTCCTTGACCAGACAGTGAGCCACATGTTGCTCAGGGCATAGAAGCACTGCTGGACTGCGTTGCACGAGACTGTGCCTATTGCGAACGCTATCGTGATAGCCTCGATGTAGTATTTGTACACTGCCCAATCCACCTGGTCGGGACGGAGAAAAACACGGGATAGCACGTTTCTCACAGATAGTCCTGTCATGACCTACTTAGAAAGCTGAGCATTCCCTTCACAACCTAATACTAGTGAGCCCGTTCTATCTTGACCTACTTTGTCTACCTCTCCCCTCTGCCGGCTAGTCCTGCCCTATGGTGTGACAAGCACAAGACTCGAATGGATCATTATATTCTTAGAACGTAAAGTTAACATTATATGTAAATGTATATATATTTTTTCAGTTGTTCAAATTGTTTGACACACAAAAATAATGTATCCAGACATTGAGAGTTAATCAGTTATGTGGAACTGACTAAACAACATGCCACTTAATGCCAAAGAGTTTGAAAAACACTTCGTCGTTCAAAAGAGCGTTCAGTCAGGCAAAAAAAAAAAAAAGTATTCCTGGACTATGACCCGTGGCTGGTGCTGTCATGTTCATCGTAAAACTTGCAATGGCACTTAACGCGTTCAGGCTCCACAGAACCGATGTGTGTGGAACTTTTGTCCAGCAAGTGTACAGGAAAACTCTTTTAGGACTTACGTTTCCAATCTGTGCCAACTCATCTTTTATAAGTTTGCGTCCTTTGTCCAAGGAAAATCTTCTGTTGGTTTCTTCCTTATCTTCGATCTGCCATCGGTTCCCAAACGCTTGTTTGGATGATGGGGTGCTGTTGAAACGTTCATAGGGGACACCAGATGTGGTGCTGTTGAAGCCTTCATAGGTGACGCCATCAGTGAGGTGAAGACTTCCTTCAAACCTTTCGCTCGTCGAGCTAATAAGACGCAGTGAACAAACGTTTCACAAAGATGCGTTTTAAGAGATCATCTTAGTAGTGATGCAAAACAACATATCACTGTATTCTTTGTACAACACAATAGGAACAGGGGCCATATTAAGTTGGGTCTTAAGAGCGTGCATCTGATACAGTCTGCTCTAAATCGTAAATTTACACGAAAATTATTGCTCTTTCATCATTTCTGATTAAACATTAATGGAGATAGAGTTAATAAATGTTCCTAATAAAGAACATCGTTGAAATATTACATTTGGATAAAAACTGCGTTGCAAAGGCCGTTTTTTGACCATTTTAGAATGGCTTCACAGATAAGTACTGTTCACAAATCTTCATTCTGTCATAATAGGGAAATAATGTCGTTATTAACAAGAAATTTTGTATCTCTGTCCTCCATCGTACCCGCAGAAAATTTCGAGATCATCCAAATACAAATGCACTGGAACATTTCTGGCATATCTTGGCGATTTCTTTTCTCTCTAACTTCCATACCTCGCTTGAGCCGGGAGCTGAGTTTAGCCTGCTATGATGAACGCTCTTAATTTAAAGTTAACTTATTTTTAATTTTTTTATGTTATTGTGACTATACAAGGGTTCTAAAATAACAAATTGTGTTTCTACCATTAGCTTAGAAGGCAGGACAAAGCCGACCCTTGAGTCGCCGGAGGCTGTGGTCTCAACGGTAGCTCATAGTGGCCGATGATTTTCACACGTCCATCACTGACTCCGCCTTAAAATATGACCCTGAGCACGGGAAGAATCCTGGATAGCCCAGTGGAAGAACATTGGCGTGCTAAAACAAGGATCCCGGATTCGATTCCCGTGTCCAGGTGTCGTTTTTCCAAAAAATTTAAGTACCATTTACTTGTTTGGTATATTTTAGAACTTTTAGTAATAAATGAAGGTTTTTTTCCAGAGCTGTTATTTTAGCCAACTATGCTAATATTTTAGGGATGAAGGAGGTTTAAATTAGATGAAGTGTACCCGCATTAACGTGGAGGGAAAGTGGAAAAACAACCCTCCCTACACCCGCTCACGATTTGAACACCAATCACCCACTTTGGTGGCTACGTGGTCTAACGCGCTACTCTCGCAGTAGACCTGACTGCCGATGGTTGGGAGATCTAGGTTCGTATCTTGGTCAGGTATACTGAGGTTTTTACCTAAAGTTATTTTCCACTCTTTCTGCACGAATAACCTTCTAAGTTATTAAAACTATTAGCGTAATTAGTATATAACCGTGTCCGACACCTTAGCTAAGTCGGTAGCATATCCACCTGCTAAGCTGAGGGTCCCGGGGTTCGATTCCCGACATTACCGAAAATTTATCATATATGAAAATGTGGGTTTACTCTATCACATTGATAAATTAATGGCCGGGGACTTTATGTTGTGCCTGTCCTAGTCTTAAGTTAAATTATAAGGCATATGAAGCTACGACAGGCCTAGCAAGCTGGTAGTGGGAAATATATGGGTTGGATAAAAAACCAACTCAGGCTGGAAACAGTAATTGATGTAAAGTACATAAGCGTGTAATAAACCGAATGGGTAGTACGAAGCAGTGCTAAAAAAAATCATTGTCTAGTATATAGTGATTGTTTAGATCGATGCCTTAAACTGTTTGCTCACCGAAACCGCGTAGCTTTTATGCTAATCAGTGCATTACTTCAGGCTAATGAAGACACTCCAAAAATATGAATGGCTAAATAAAAATGTCCGACAGGATTCCAAGAGAACTAGTCAACCCCAATTAATAAAACTATTTTAACTTGTTCGAATATCCACGAGCCCAGATACCTCATCATGGATCCTGCCTTTGACCGAAGATCCTCCAGCGAGTCTGATATACTTCTAGTTTGTGACATCTGTGAAAGAGCTCGACTGAAGGTGCGTTGAAACTGTTCTCGACCAAGAGAACTCTCCAACTGCTGTTTGACTTCTTCCAGTTCGACTAGATACAAGTTTGAAACCTCGTCAACATTTCCGATCACTTCTTAAACATGAGATACATACGGAATAAACTCTACATCAAAAATCTTATATACCTCATTATAGTTTGTGACAGTTCTCAAGTATCATAAGTAAACTACTCTCAAATGATTCTTATTAGATTAATCAAGGTACATTATTATCTATAAAATAAAGAACTCTCCAGATCGCCATTGTGAACAAAAAAGTTATAGCAATATCATAAAAAAAATATAATTCTCAAAAAGTCATTCAGTAGACTAACCTTATACAGAGCTTCACTCAAAAAAACCCTTATACAGAGGTATTTTTCGTATGAAACACTCTTCAGATATCCATTTAAACCAAATCGTTACAGAAGTTTTTGAAATATTTTTTATTTTACAAAATCAGTTTTCAGTTAAGTACTCATAATTTGAGGTCTAAAATAGTTTTTTTAATGGCCTGAGCTATTATCATACAACATATGAATATTAAGTATGAACAAAATACAAAATCGGTTCATTTCAGCCGTAGCCGCGGGGTGGACAGAATTGTAAAGCACGGCCCACACGCAACGTTCAGTTATGACTGCGAAGGTAAAAACTGTAAACAAGCTTTGGTGTCCACACAGTACAGTTTTTAGCATAGTTTTTTCCTACTCAGTCTGAGGAATCCATCATGTTGGAAATACTAGTCTGGTCAATTTTTTGCACCAATTTGTCTTGAAAGCAAATTAAAAGTATTAAGTGCACGCGACGCTCAGGATAGTCCAGACATTGGCTACTGAAAAAAACAATTTCAGGAGTATCCGTAAGAAACCCACGTGAATATTGACAAATATCATCAAACAATAAAACATTGATAAAAAAAAAAGAATTTTTTTTTTAACTCTACGGCTATTGTTTCTGCACCAATATGGAACATGTGTAGATGATACGAAGGAAGCGTCCACACGCACAGACAAATCTATGCGGTTCTTCTCCGCGCAGTTCACATAATTGTGCGATATTCCTTTCTGCAACGTCTTGAACTGTTCAGGCAAAGTTGTAAAAAACCTTGCGTGTGGACCTGGCTTTAGATTCACTTATTTTTTTTAGTTCGAGGTAACATAAAACTTTTAGATGTCATAATCTCTAGGTGAACATTTTTTTTACTACCAAAATCTATGTATCGAGTTATAAAGAGCCGAGTCAGGGATCATTTAATACAATCTCACTATTGGTGGCGAGACAAGTTGACTTACGGTTCTGCGAGGTGTGATTATGCGCCACAATCTCCTGTAAATGTTGGTCCAAGAAGTCTGCAAACGCTCCCCTGCTCTGGACCAGTTCTTTGTACGTACCCCTCTCTAACACCTTCCCATCCTTCAGAACCAGGATCATGTCTACTTTGGGCAGATAGGTGATGCTGTGTGTCACCAGCACTCGGGTCTGCAAAGACAGAGTCATTTGCTCAGCTCAGCAACCGAAAGTAAAATGTTAAATATTTGATTTGTGATCATTTCTATGTTCCCACAATATGTATATAATCATAGCAACACAACAACATTCTGACAGGGTGAATGTTATTATCATATGTGTCATTTGAATGACTCACCTTGTGTTTCAACAGACCAGAAGGGCCAATGACATTCTCAAAGATGTGTTTCCCCACATGACTGTCCACGGCGCTGAGAGGATCGTCCAGAAGATAAACCTCCGTGTCCCTGTACACTGCTCTGGCCAGGCTGACCCTCTGTTTCTGACCACCGCTCAAGTTTATACCCTAGGGACATTTACACACTGTCAATGATCGTGTAATTTGTCTGATAAACAATTATAATAACTAAATCGACAGCAGAGCTGATTATACGTAGGCCCAATACATTATAAATACAACTATTTAGAAAGAAATATGTTCCTGTAGTTACGCTCATGTTCTAAAGATCCAACATAACCGTTTAGTCAATCCCAGGACGGAAATCTCAACGTCTGTCTGAGGCTAGCGTCTATTCTTTCCCATTTTGTTGAAACGGAAATTTCAATGATATCTACTGATCAGAAGCACCGAATTCTTAAAATATTTTCAATTCTATCTTCAAACCTCTCAAAATCTTAGTCAAGGAAAAGCAATTAATCAATAAACGACTAATGCTGAATGGGAAAGGTGCAGCATGCCAATTAAAATCCCATTAGGTCTCACCTTCTCTCCGATTTCTGTTTGGTCTCCTCCGGGAAGTATCTGAAGATCATTCCTAAGAGCGCAAGCCTCGATTACTTTGAAGTATTTCATCTTGTCCAGAGGTTTCCCGAACATGATATTGTCCTGTATGGTCGCTTGTTGTATCCATGCCTGTTGCGGAACATAAGCTATGGAGCCCTAGGAACATTGCCGCGCATAGCTTCGATTATAACATTTCATTTAGGACAAATATGAACTTTAGCCTTTGACACATTAAGTTTCTATTGGGTCATTTTGCACGGCATTTTACTACCCTTCAGGACTCTACAAATTACACTCAAGGGGTAGTGACGAGGGAGGAAAAATATATAGGAAATGTAACCGTACCGGTTAGGGAAAACAACCCTCTGTACACCCGGCTGGGATTCTTACCCCAACCTCCCAATCATCGGCAAACCAAACCACGTTAGCCTGGCGTTTAGTACAGTCTTATAGGGCTACCGACTTACGCTATTCGAACCAAATTATTATATTAGCATATAAACTTACAAACTATCTTAATCTTATAACAGGTGTAACGCCCAATTCCTCGGTGATGTGCTAGAACGCAATTTTAATCATATATTTTATCTGGCGTGCCAGGAACCTATCCCGGGACCATTACCCCAAAAGAAGGATGCGCTACCAACTTTGTTTAAGTTTCTTAGTAGTAAAAATATGAATATGGTTTTGGGGACTATTATATTTAGCATCAACCGTCATGCAATTAGTCTGTTGATTACCTTGGTATTAACTCTTCCACTCAATTTGTCCATCTCCCCGAGAAAAGCCGAAATTAAAGAGGTTTTTCCTGAGCCCACAGTTCCCACGACTGCTAATAGAGCTCCTTCCTTCACTGTGACGTTGATATTTCGCAGAATGGGGTCATCACCTCGACCCCAGGAGAAGCTGCCATTCTCTATCACGAGAGGATAATCTGTGAACATTGGAACTCTACGAGGAACTGTGCTGATGTCTTCACTAAGTTACATCCAAGCAAGTGCGTGGGAGGTTAATTTTTCTAGGGAGGGTCAGTTAGAAAATGTTGCATAACTCTAGGATTTAAAAGTTTTTATGTATATATGGACCCGCATAGTGGGAATAAATCAATTTCCAGGTGGTTCCTAGCCCCCTTTTTTATACGCCTTACATCCAAAGCAAGAAGAATATAGATTATTGTTCAATAAAATAATGGGCTTCATAAAATAAAATATTTGCCATAGCTTACATAGATTGAGGAAATATATAAGAAGATTTTCATTCAAATACAGGGTGTTTAAATTTTAATAAACCTACGTTCTGAGATTTCGTGCGAGACGGAATTTCGGTCCAGTTCCTCTGAAGCCAAGTAACTGTTGATTCGGTTGAGGGACACATTTGCCTATAAAAAAACAGTTGCGACCTTTATATTTTGACCTAATACCCACATCATGCCTATAATCAGAGGACCTCACATGGTATTAAACAGTTACCCACATCATGCCTATGATCAGAGGACCTCACATGGTATTAAACAGTTACCCACATCATGCCTATGATCAGAGGACCTCGCATGGTTTTAAACAGTTACCCACATCATGCCTATGATCAGAAGACCTCGCATAGAGCTAAACAAGTTACCTGAATCATCGTGCCTATGACTAGAGGTAGAAGTGCTAAAGGACTTCTCATGATGTTGAACAGAGTGAGAGACACGAACGCCGTCTGAGCAGTCAACTCGTTGTTCTGGTCCATGAGAATATATGTCATGAACGTCAGAAGGGACACCTGCGAACAGTAATAGACACATGCACTGAACATTTGTATCCAGCATTATAAATATAATTCTATTTGGTAGGTAATCATTTAACAGAAGGGATATTATTGTATTGCAAGTAGACCTGAGAAATAAAAACAATTTACCAAAATTTGTTGCTATCTCTCTTTCGAAATGGATAGTTGTTCGACATTTTTCGAAACAGAAATAGCTTTAGGTTAAAACCAGTGCAAAGGCTGTCTCAAAGAAAAATACAATAGCTACCCAGATGTGAACTCACCAAGACTGGAACGCCCACCCAGATGGAAGAGGTCACCGCACTCAGATACGCCTGCTTGGTCAGATTTTCAATCTCCTTCTCCCGCATCCCTTCCAGCATCTTCTCGTACGGGGGTTCCCATGCGTACAGCTTGAGAACCTTAATACCGTTCAAAACCTCGTTCATCAACTTGATCCTCTGATCTTTGGTCTTCATCTGGCAGATCTGAAGGGCCTTCAGTTTCTTGGCGATGAATCCGTTCACCGGGATAAGGATGAGCATTACTGTTAACCCGGCTAGGACTGCGGGGCCTGAAATGTGGACTTGATCATAACTATGTCCGGGTTTGACACCCTGGCGTGATTCTGGCTAGTATCTTTTATGCCGGGTGTTAATATTGTAGCAATAAGGTATGTCTGTGCATATGACCAGGTGATTTGAGAGGCTGCCCTTGACAAAGGTAAGGGGACAATTCACTCCTCGATCGTTTAGTACCAAACCCTTAGATGACTGGGAGGAAAGCAAAGACTGTCAAATGCGTCAGTGTGATTCATCTCGGGATTGTGACTATCTAATGAATGTGGATATGTTATATTATGCCATCCCAATAACAATCGACAGTAATACATAATTAATAAGGAAATCATGACACATTTGTAGGTTCATTTATTCGAGTCCTTAATTCAGGATTCATGGATTTAAACATATTAACTTGAAACTAAAGTGTGACATTAAATTAGTAGGTCCTTCTAGTTATTAAAAGCAAATATTCTAAGATAGTAACAGAGAAACGCATACCCATGTGTTCCCAAAGAAAGTAGAGCGCCAAGCCTATCTGGAAAGGAGCAGACCATATGATGTTTAGATTAGGTATGGCATCGAAAATACGGGCCGCGTCGACGCTCATCAGATTTACGATCTCCCCTACAGTGGATTCTTTGCGAGTCTTGTTTGACATACAAAGTGCCTGGAAAGGAACAAATGTGTGGGATGAATATTTTATTCCTGATTGGGGGGAATAGTATCCGTGAGGCGCTGGCAGCCCTATCTTCTGAAAATTCAGATGGGTGCTAAATAAACCTCTGCCTAGAGACACTCACCAATTCTTTGGGTTTTGGATCAAAATCTAATACTCAGAATTATATTGAGAAGTCCAAATTCATGTCTGATGGCACCACGAGCCCATATTGTCCCTAGACCTCCACCCCTCTCCAATAAGCAAACCATTAAAAACTGTAATATGTTCCTGATAGATGTTATGAGAATAGCATCCAACATTTGAAATTTCTCTGTTCTTCTTACCTTGCGGTATATGACTGATATCAGAGCCATCCTCACCCTGATCGCCACGACCATCATATTATAGGTGTACTGGGAGTTGAATGCGGTCTGAATACTTGCCACAACGATCAAGGTGGCGGCGTACAGGTAGCCCTTCCACAGTGAATCGTCACCAGAGACTAGCACTATTAGATTCCTAAAACATCAAGTTTGGCTCAAGATTTTTGATATAGTGACATTGTCTATCATGATTACGTTTATTTGCGGATACTCCGGGTGGAATAAATAATATATATATAAACTAGCTATTAACTCGTTGAAAGCCTTAAAGAGGGCGGTTGACCAAATAATCAACTACCTACAGTTATTTATGTATGATCTAATTTCAAATTTAATTCCACTACTCTCCCAATGATCTAAGAACATTTTAAGGAATGAATATTAAATGACAGTTATTTTCTCAATCTCTCATCTACAATACAATGTTTACTGTTTAAGAGTGAACGATGAGCCATCATCGTGTGTGTGTGTTTTACATCTACTTGGCGACTAAGAGGTTATCGGGATTTCATGTGTTACTTACCTGATAAAGAGAAGACTTAGTAAGTATAGAAGGATTCCACTAGCACTCACCTGAGGATGGAAGTTTGGAAGGATGAAACACGTAAACACTCCACCTGAGAATGTTTAGTATGGACGAAGCTCGTAAAGGATGAAACGCTATCAATAACCTGAGGATGGACGGAGGCTGAAACACGCTAGCACTCACCTGAGGATTTGAGGACTGACGAAGGTCAGTAGGTTGACGCACACTAGCAGAACACAACCGAACAGGAATGTCAGACCATACGCTCTACACAAAGCAGGCAATATGGAGGGACACCTTGACCTTGTGCTGCTATTTACAAGGTTCACACTACTGGAACTACTGTGGAACTTGGTCCCGGGTTCTCCTTTTCTGAAAGAACACAAGTCAAGCAGCGTAACCTTGTTGTGTTCAAAGTGTCTTTGTGGAATAACAAGTAGAGGAGTTGTACTATTAGGATATATTCATGCGTTGTGTTTTTTTGTCGATATTAGATCAATTCTAGAAACAACAAGGTCTATCTGCTAGCGAAGCTCAATAAAACACCAATACCTGGGTCGTTTCAAAATCCAATGCATACATAACATCTCGCCCTTGCTTGTAAGTACGAGATGCACGTGTAATAGTTGGAATTGTGGAGACCGTGAAAATAAACCTTCAAGAGACTTGGAACCACCATTACTACCCTACTATTACCCAACCCTGCAGCACCTATAGTCTAATTTTCATAGGAAGAGCCTTATCTGACAGCTACAAGCTTTACTAAGTCTACTTTCACGTATTCATACGGCAAGTAATGTTATCTGCAGCTGTCATTTTTGATTTATATTATAAATAAAAATATAAAATTACAATAATAATAGTAAACTACCTAATACCTTTCCTATAAAAATGGGACTATAAAATGTAGACAATACAGAGAATAAATCCCCCCCATAAGCTCACCTGTGAACCTTGCTGAGGGTTCGTTTCCAGTGCTTGTCGAATAGCGGCACAACCTCTTTTGATGTGTCCTCTGGATTCAACCCCCACAGATCTGACCTAGTCACGGGCTGTCTGTATCCTTTCCAAACGAATCGGTCGAACCATTGGAAGTAGAGCCTTGAAGGGAAGGAGGCCTCCAAGAAAGGGCTCGGGTTCTGGACAGGACAAGATATTATCATTATTATTTGAGGTATTTAATGTGCATTTTCTGAACTGACATGATTATATCAGAACACGACTTATAAACTAACTTAAATCTAGAACAGACACCACACCCTGCCCTCCGGCCGTTGATCCATCACCACGAAAGATTAAACCCACAACTAAACCAATTATACATTTTTCGGCCATGCCGGCAATTGAACCTGGGGCACCTAGCTCAGTATACAGAAACACTACCAACTGGCCTAAGTTGTCGGAAAACACAACATTAAAAAAAAAAAAAGCGGATATATTTTACTTGTATTGAGTGATTATAAAAATTAAATTATCTGACCAAATCGTACACACTTCATTATTTTAATTTTTTTTAGCACCATGTCTTACCACCCGTTCGGGTTATATACTTATGTACTAATTACGCTAATAGTTTTAGAGACCAGGAAGGTTATATTTAGAGGAAGTGTCCCCAAATTTGTGTGGAGGGAGAGTGTAAAACCAATTTTGGGGAAAAAAAGTTTTCAGTACACCCGACTGAGGTCCGAACCTCGATCATCGGCAGTCTAATCTACTGTGAGAGTGACTGCTTAGAACATGTGTCCAGAGAAGCTAGTTTATGCATCTTATAGTCTGTCATAGTTTTGAGCAACATTTTAAAGATTCGTATTTCCTGTACCCTCATAAATTTTCCTCAAAAAAATCAAACTATTTTTTACTCATATGAAACACTTCATATATAAAATTTGAACTAAATCGTTATTTAACCATTTCTCGAAAGATGTAATCCCTTAGTGACTATTTTCTTAGAACTGCAATTAAAATCACGACGTGACCTAGCTATGGCCATATTACAGCTAAATGTCAAATTTGAACGAAATGCATCAAACTAGACCTAGGTACAGACAGAGGGATATAATTTTATAACTTTTTTTTTTTAGTTTGGCGAAACAAACATCAAAATATGTAATAACTTCAAGGTCAAAAATGTCTATCACTACTATTACTATACTTTCTCTATATGATAAAGTAAAAACATACTGGCCATAATAAAAACACTTGAACTATTTTGATAGCTTTATAGCGGAGGTTCACAACCGCGGGCCCGCGAACCATCTATTGAATTTTCTTGTGGAGAAGCATATAAGAGGTAATTTCCTTCAATACCTGTTGGACTTGTGCTACCTCATTTAAACATTATTGGGACAATTTTATTTATCAGGCCGACTAGGCACAGTACCTAGGGCCTAAGAAACTTTAAGATCGAGAATATTTCATATGAAAAAAAATCCCAAAATAAGAAAACACAGCAAATTTTAATTTATAATATTTATTTTGATATTTGAATGAGTAAAACAAAAAAATGAAAGTCTTGGATTTTCTCAACAGCCTCGCAGACACAGTGTAGTTCTAGTAGATACTTTCAGTTTAATGTTTAAATGTTCACTTTGCGACATTTTGTACGTGCACAGTCAGAAATTATGTCGTCAATTGTCACTTAACATTATTTTCAATTGAAAGTGACGACAGTGGTTGCTGCCCCATTGTTGATCGGAAGATTCTTAATCCTTCAGGACTTGCCCCGAAAATGAAATAAGCGTAAAAATATCGGCCACGCAGTCCTCTTGAAATAAATATGCTGAAGGTATTAAAATGGGCCTCGCCAAATTTCCTAAAGAACAATAAAATACTTGACGCCATTTGTCAACAATTAGCTGTGCTAGACAAACGTTATCAGGTTTGTGAAAAATAAATATAAAAAACAGACTCACTGTAGAGCCAGACCTACCAGTGAAATCATATTCTGCTGGTCCTGACAGCACCAACCATCCATCAACCATGTAAAGCTTCTTTCTTCATTTATTTACCTTTATTTACTCCCCTTCCCCTCAAGTAACACCAAGTAGACATTTGGCCTGAACACCCCCTCCCCCTTTTAATGTAATTTACGTAACTTTTCACCTCAAGAGTGAATGTCATTCTTTAAAAGGGCAGCTTTTGTGACACTAAAAATAGGAACTCGGATTGGAAACTATCCAGATTAAAGTTCCCCATTAGTATGTTTACCGACATGATCATTAATAAAACATTAATATTAGTTATTTTTTCTACATTATAAGTACAAGATCTGCGTTACGTAGCACTGATATAACCAACCCTCCCCCCCTCATGTAACACCATGTAGACATTAGAGCCTCCTACCCCCTCAAAACAGCTTTACGTGGTTTATGGATGATCCCTTTGGTGAGTATTGAATAACCATTGTTAAATATCACTATCCAGACTCTTTAAAACCCATTTTCATTTACAGCATGCAATTTATAGTTATTTATTTTATTAATATAAAATGGATTACGTTTAGTATTAAAAGTGTGTGCGTGGGCTTTAAATTTCCCCTCGTGTGTTTGTGGGGGGGTGGGGGGGGAATATAGGTAGTGTGGGAACTGCTGATATACAAGGTAAAACATAAATAATGTCGGACACACGAAGAGAACTAGAATAATTAAATACTTGATAAGTACAATGGAAGGCTATCCACCGATAAATAGCGTCCCATGAGACACACAGATAGATTAGAATAAATAGCATTGTTTTAGGAAAAACGTCACGTGATAAGATTTCTATTATTTTCATAGTGATAACATTATTGTGATTCAAACAAACACGTCTTTTCAGATGGCATTCTCTGTTGGGAGTATTTGTGTCGATATAGAAAGAATCCCTATTGTTTGCTAAAAAACAGAAAACTCTGAAATTCATTGTTGTACTGGAATGCGCCATTGTTGCAAGTCTTTGTACGCTTGGAGGTTTATATAGTCGAGTGACACTGAAATGAGGAGATCCCTGAGTAGGCAGTTTAGTCATCGTCTGTTCGAACGCTGTGCAGGGTGAAATTTCTAATTTTCCGAGCTTTGGGACGACAACGGAGCTAGCGGTGGTTCGGAGTTCACTACAAGCTATATCCTTTACTTGTACCTCAAAAACATCCACTTAGTTTGGCCGCTACGGTGGTCTAATGGACTAAGGCGTCACTTATCCTAGACTATAGGCTGACAGGGAGATCACGGTTCAAATCTCAGGTCAGGTGTAGTGAGTTTTTTCCGCTAAATGGTTTCACACTCTCCCTCCATGAAAATTCAAGTACATTTCCTTTTAATTAATTCTTGCTCATCCATAACACATTTGCGTAGTTAGTACAAATGCATACCACCCGAAAGATTAGTAAGATGCAATGCAATATCCAACTACTAGAACTCTGGTCCTTCAAAGGGGCCCAACCACGTGAGAGTGTGGCTCGTGAGCCGGGCTATGACATATTTCACCACACATCAGACCGAGAGGACTGACCAACTTAGCTCGAACGTATCAGTAACTACAATGAGTTTGTCGAAACGAGTTGCAGCAGCGGCGATCACTTGAGACTAATGTTTCATGTTCTCGAGAACAAAGAATATATGAGAGTCGCGACTATCCGGCCCAGTTCTCGCTGTTAACAACTGCGTTTTAAAATAAACAAACCGGTATATATTCACTAGTCATTAATTAAAAAAATATATATTGTTAACTCCTTACAACTGTTGTATTGGATACAGCAAAGCATAACTGTTATACATGCGGTTGGTGTATAATACAGTACTATTGATCGGTGTAGATAGCAGCACTGTTCTGATTTGGCTGGAAACAGAAGATGTGTCGAGGGAGGTGTAGATAGCAGCACTGCTTTGATATGGCTGGAAACAGAAGCCGTGTTGAGGGAGGTGTAGATAGCAGCACTGCTTTGATATGGCTGGAAACAGAAGATGTGTCAGGGGAGGTACAGCTATATGAGAAACACCCACACAACGTTATTCATACTCTGATTCCGTATTATTCGGCTTTTCCACTATGCCGCCACTTTAGGCCGGATAATCGAGACTAAGTATATATTTTTTAAACGAATCCCAACTCAGCGTCAGTGATCATTTTCCGCATGAAGTGCCCGAATGAATCCCCAAGCCTTATCCCGCTTTCCTCTATTATAATAATCTGCGCTGCGCCCCCTTGACCATGTGTGAGCCAGCCCGGATAATGACACCCCACCCACGCACGAGTTTGAGATCCAAGCCGGGCTCGTACGTGGCTAACCAACCCGAAAGGTCTAACGCGCTACTCTCGTGTTAGAGTAGACTACTGAAGACTGGGAGATCGGGGTTCGATCCCGGCTGGGTGCAACAAGGGTGTTTTTTCTCTAAATAGGTTTCCACTCTCCCTCCATGGAAACGCGGGTGCTTTTCATCTCGATTAAACCTTTCCAATCCTTGACCCATTGATGTAATTCGTACATAGGCTTACAACCCGAATAGTGGTAAGACGCGGTGCTAATAAAAATTTAAATTATGAACCATATTTTTTAATCCATTTTTTCAACCTTTGTTTTTAGCCTGATTTTTTTTATCTTTTGTCCAAACCATTCCGTCCAAACCATTTTATCTAAACTTAAAAAAACGAGTTTTTTCAATTTTTTTATCATTGTTCTATTACTAAATTATTTTATTACGTTTTATTAATATTATCATTATTATTATTCCAACAAGCACAGTTCTTCTCGACAGAGGCCCTCTCACCTGAATCGTCTCGTATTTACATTTCCTGGGCGGCGCATCAACGAAGAAGTTGAGGACCAGTTGGGCGATCGTTGCCGTGTAAGACAGGACGTAGCTCACAAAGAGGTAGCTGGAACTGGCGTGTTCCTGGACACGTCACACATCGGGATTAGTTTATTTCTCTGTTTCCCTAGCGTTTGACCGCCTTTGTTCAAGGGGCCTCAGCCTTGCCAGGACAAATGAAGGAGCTACGTGAATAAAGGAGTAGTGGCTCCGGTCAAGAAAACCGAGATAAATGGACGAAGGGTTTGTTCTGACAACATGACACCCCCTACCGTTTAAGTTGAGATTATTTTCACCATGGAGTCCCAACCCCCTCCCCCCTCTACGGTGTTAAAGTAGCAAATAGTTGATTAGGAGATTTTCTTTCAAACAAGTAAGTGGTGGCCTTTTCTTTAAAATAATGTCAAAGATTTTAGAGCCATAGAGATAAACCATAGCTATCTCCTCGCCACACCTATATAAACCATAGCTATCTCCTCGCCGCAACTATATAAACCATAGCTATCTCCTCGCCGCAACTATATAAACCATAGCTATCTCCTCGCCGTACCTAGATAAACTATAGCTATCTCCTCGCCGTACCTAGATAAACTATAGCTATCTCCTCGCCACACCAATATAAACCATAGATATCTCCTCGCCACACCTATATAAACCATAGATATCTCCTCGCCACACCTATATAAACTATAGCTATCTCCTCGCCGTACCTAAATAAACTATAGCTATCTCCTCGCTACACCTATATAAACCATAGATATCTCCTCGCCACACCTATATAAACTATAGCTATCTCCTCGCCGTACCTAGATAAACTATAGCTATCTCCTCGCCACACCTAGATAAACTATAGCTATCTCCTCGCCGCACCTAGATAAACCATAGCTATCTCCTCGCCGCACCTAGATAAACCATAGCTATCTCCTCGCCGCACCTA
>CABFWB010000594.1:179660-222689 GCA_902151455.1 Timema bartmani | reverse complement strand
ACTATTCCAAATAGCTTATGGAGGCATCCAATTTTTAAATAATTGCCGGAGGTAATGGGGGTCGGGGGGGTTTACTGCTTCAAATAGCTTCTAGGGACATCCAATTTTTGAAAATTTGCCAATGGAGGGTTCCCAGACTGGATTGAATGACCAAGCCCCTCATAGAACCCTATGGTTGGTCCTCCTCGCCTCCCCGGACTAGTTCCGCAGCCACTGCCCCTGGTAGCTAGGCTGACAGCAGTGACCATCTGTACAAGAACCTCCGCGCTCCACTTTCCAAAGGAAGAGCCTTCCTTATCTGACAGAGGTTCCTTTTCAGGTATTCATACGTCAAGTCATGGGATATGTATGTCACTTTTGATAGATATTACAAACACATATAAAATAAAATCTCAATCCTGTTAATTAACACATTTTCAAAGCAGCTGAGACCCCAGAGATTCCAGGAGTGCCAACACTCTTTTATAAACGTATGTTGGCATAACTGACAATCGGATGAGATTTGGCACGATTTACAAACTTATTTTTTAAAGTCCTTTTTTTGGGGGGGGTGGGGAGGGGGCAAATTTAGCGGAAAATTAAAAAATCAATGAACTCTTAAGCCACTAAGAGTGAATTTCTTTCGTTTTGTCTAACTAACCTCTCGGAATGCTCACAAAGATGTTCGTCACCGCGCCTTTTTTTAGCCGAATCTCGGTCGGGTGTACTGAGGGTGGTTTTTTCCAAAATGATTTTCCATTCTATCCCTCTACACGCGAATGTGGGTACACTTTCTTTAAATATAACCTATCTCATCCCTAACACACTAACTTAATTAATAAATAGGCGTATAACCGGAACGGGTAGTAAGACGCGGTGATAAAATAAAGTAAATCCTTTAGATATCTCGTTTTCCCCCTAACAATACTTTTTTTAAATTTAGCACCGCGTCTTACTACCCGTTCCGGTTATACGCTTGAATACTAATTACGCTAATGGGTTAGGAAGGTTGAATATAGGGGAAGTGAACCCGGATTTGCGTGGATGGAGAGTGGAGAGCCATTTAGGAAAAACCACCCCCAGTTCACCCGACCGAGATTCGAACCTCGATCTCCCCGTCCTCGGCAGTCAAGCTAACTACGCCACCGAAGCGGGTCCTAACAATACTACTTGTTTGATTGTATTGTCTCAACACTTCGATAAGTAGAGAGGTCTCTTACACACCTGTATAACAACTCTCCATAGCAGGTCTCTTACACACCTATAGAACAACTCCCCATAGCAGGTCTCTTACACACCTATAGAACAACTCTCCATAGCAGGTCTCTTACACACCTATAGAACAACTCTCCATAGCAGGTCTCTTACACACATGTACAAAAACTCTCCATAGCAGGTCTCTTACACACCTATAGAACAACTCTCCATAGAGGTCTCTTACACACCTATATAACAACTCTCCATAGCAGGTCTCTTTCATCAGATCCTTTCTACTTCCACCTTTCATAAATAACCACACGTCTAAAATGTTTACACAAACATTCCATTCATACGAGATTGATTGTTGCATTAATCAAACAAGAGATGGACACGAATCCAGCCAATGTCATTGTCAACGAGGTATCGACAGTTCATTGCGATCAACACAGCTACGAAACCCAATACTCCTTATCGCACGTACAATTTCATAATGTATAAATGGCCAAAGTGAGTGTGAAGCGAGTTTAATTTTTTGTAAATTTTAAATCACTTGTTAATAATTATTTGAGCATGTTCCTGTGTGGTTTATGTTCACAGATGGAGATGTCTTCCAAAAGGATCCCGGTGTGCGTGGTTTTAACCGCAAGTTACTGTCCTCGTCTGTGGCAGGGGTGACAAAGGATGCTCAGAGGGTTTGTTCGAGGATGTCACCTCTATGAAAGGAACGTCATACCCTCGGACCTTCATCGACAAGGATGTTTGTGTTTCGGTACCGACGACTCAACCTCTTTCAGACGACTATGTTGTACGTGACCGCCTGGTTGTGCGTCACCTTGTTCCTGTACAAGCAGCAGTCGAACATCGGGTCACTGCCCAGAGAAGACTCGTCTGTGAAGAGAGAGGCCGCATCTAGAGGTACCCGTGGCAGAAGGCCTGGGTTCGAGGACACGGCGCTCTCGCAGCACGGGGAGATGGGAGATCCGGTGATACTGCCCGCCCAACTGCCCGAAGACGTCCAGAAAATGGTGGACGATGGTTGGTGGAGGAGCGGTTTTAACCAGTATGTGAGCGATCTGGTCTCCGTGCATAGGAGTCTTCCTGACTTGAGAAGTCCCTGGTGCAAGACACCCGGCAAGTTCTTGAGCTACCTACCTCAAGCCTCCGTCGTCATCTGTTTCCGCAACGAGGCGTGGTCCACGCTGCTGCGCTGTGTCCACTCGGTCCTGGCGAGGTCCCCGTCCAGGCTGCTGAAGGAGGTCCTCCTGCTGGACGACCAGTCAGATACGGCGCACAGCCGGGTATTGCTGACGGACTACATGGGGCGTTACCCCAAGATCAAGGTCCTGCACACGGCCAGGAGGCTCGGCACGGTCCGGGCGCGGCTCCTCGCCAGCCGGAGAGCCATCGCGCCGATCCTGATCTTCCTCAACACACCCTGCGAGTGTACAGAGGGGTGGGTGGAGCCACTCCTTGACAGGGTGGCGCGCGACCCCTCCAGGGTGGCTGTCCCGGTCACCGACACGATAGACGACACCACCCTCGAGTACGTCGCGTCCAAGGACGTCCCGGTCGGGAGGTTTGGGTGGGCCCTGCAGACCTTCTTGGGGGTCGCGACTGGGACTGAGAACAAGAGTCGCAGTCATCCCGCTCAGCCCCTGCGGAGCCCCGTTTTAACCGGGGGGATGTTCGCCGTGGACAGGATGTGGTTCCATCATCTGGGGGGGTACGACGAGGGTCTGGGTAGTCCCCAAGCGGGGGACCTGGAGCTGTCGTTGAAAGTGTGGATGTGTGGGGGCAGTGTGGAGGTGGTTCCTTGCTCCCATGTGGGGTACATGGTCAAGAGAGCCGAGACTGTTGACCACAAACTGCGCAGGCGCGACTCCCAGAGGGTGGCGGAGGTGTGGCTGGACGGCCATGCCAAGTACTACTATGAGAGGACAGGGGACGCGCCAATCGAACTGGAGAACGTGTCGGAACGCAAAGCCCTGCGCAGTAGACTGGGCTGCAAGTCCTTCCAGTGGTACCTCGATAATGTGAACCCTGAACTGTTCGACCCTGGGACTGCCCTCCTGACCGGCGAGATCAGGAACGACTGGTCCAAGGCGTGTGTGGGATGGTCCAACGAGTTGTACCAGGCTGTCAGGGTGTACCCCTGTTACAAGAGAGGAGGGGCTCAACCCTGGTTGTTGGACGAGGCCGGGGAGATCCGAGGGGAGTGGTGTTGTCTAGAATACAGGGGTGTCGGCAGTGAGGTGACCATGGCCCCGTGTCATAGTCGGGGAGGTGGTCAGCTGTGGGTGTACCAATGGGAGAGAGGTACCATCCAACACGGTGTGGAGGACAAATGTCTGACCATGTCCGTCGATAAGAACAGGGTGTCTATGGAAGACTGTGACCCCGATAGTCCGCAGCAGAAGTGGAGGTTTGAGATGTTTAAATAACTTGTCCGTCAAGTGTTCAGTGTCGAGATACGAACTGGGGAATGTAATACAGTAGGGGTGTGCAAGGTTCACATTTTCAATTCAAATATTTGAAACATTTCTCAGAGCTGAATTGAGGTTCGAATATTTTTTTGTTAGTTGTCTAATGATTGAAAACAATATATTTGTGGCTATTTATATATAACTTAATGCACTAAAATTACATGGAAATTGTTTTGTTACATAATTGTTTGTGATACTTCATTTTAATATGAATAAATTGAGCCATCACAACTTACAAGTCAATTACTTCAGTTTTTTTTTCCATATATGTATATTAATGTACAATGTATATAAAAGAGTCAGTAATGAATGGGAGCTGAAGGAGTGCGGTTTGGGTGTATTGAGAGGATGATAGTGGATCAAGTAACAAAGCAAATATATGAAGGTAGAGAGTGTGGATCAAAAGGAAGGGGTAGGCCATGTAAGACGTGGCTAAATGTTGTAGACGAAAGTGTGTAAACAAGAAACATTAAGAATTTTAAGAGTAAAAGATCATGAATGACTGTATGGTGATGTTGAAGAGAAGGGAGTATGCAAGGATAGGGAATTGTGGAGAAAGTTAGTGAGGATGGATTAAATACCGAGTTGTTTTTTTGAGCTGTATGCACAGTTTATTGCCTACCCTGTAAGGGAATGGTGTGATTAGGTAGGTATATAACAGCTCAAAATGGCATTGCACATAAGTATTTTAACTCATAATACTTTTATTGGCGAAGCTTCGTAATTGTCGAAGCCGGAATTATTTCCGAAGCTAGGTCAAAGCTGATTTGTTTAGAAGCTTCACACACCCATTCAATACATGTACAGTAAAACCTTGGATTGTGTGCATAATTCGTTTCGTAAACGTGTTCGTAATACAAAGCACTCGTATATCAAAGTGAATTTCCCCCATAAGAAATAATGGAAACTCAGATGATTCGTCCCACAACCCAAAAATATTTAATCTAAAAATGATTAATACCGTTTTTATTTTCGTTATTTAAATGTAACTGTACTGTAATCAAATTTATTAATTAAATTTAATGGTGGCTGGTTTGAGGTGGACGAGAGAGATGAGAGGAGGTGTGTTATTGCTTAGGACGACTTTCATTGCCACTAACGGAATCACTGCTATATGTTGGATCACTGGAATATTTTTCTTTTTGTGCGACTTTAACAAAGAACCTATCCAACGACACTGCTCGGCAGACAAAGAGTAACCGTACTATTACTCGTATTGCAAGATATCGCTCGTTTATCAAGTTTAAAATTTATTGAAAATTTTTGCTCGTCTTACAAAACACTCGCAAACCAAGTTACTCGCAATCCAAGGTTTTACTGTATTTAATACATTGTATTATATTTGAAAGAAGGTACAGGAAAGGTGGATATAATAATAGGGAACAAACACCGTATTGCTTTTACAATGATAAGAAGAACACAGTTCACACTTTACACTGCTGCCAATGGACAAAGATGTAATGGTTGCCTTTTAAAGCATTTATAAATAGTCATAGCATGTCTTTATTTTATTACTCAATGTTTAAAAAATAAGCATTTGAATTTAATAAAGTATAAGTTGAAATCACAGTTGAAGGGTTCAAAATAAATAAGGCTATACCTAGTCAAGTTTTAGTATTAATTTTTATTTTTCTCTTGTTGGCTAAATGATAAACTCATTACTGCTCCCCTCCCCCTTTCTTCATTCCATCCTTTTGCTTCTTCTGTTTCTTTGTTTCTGCTTCGTCTATGGGGGCGGGCTTCACAAATGGGATTTCTTCTTGGTATTCTGGGAAGAAAAAATAAAATGGTACCATTTTTGATTAAAATTTTTTCACTGTGTCTCATGGGGCCACCAAGGCATAAAATGGTATATTAGCATTAACTGGAAAGTTCTTGATTTTAACTGATCTCTCCCCACAAATTCTGTTTCATTTCTTATAAATAATTTATAGCGTCCTTACCCATTAGATTAAGATGTTAATCGGTTTGATTTAAAAAATATACAGATACACTTAAACCCCACCAATCTGAACCTCGTCAGTCCGAAATTTTGGATAATCCGAACTGAATAAGTTTTACTAAAAAATTGTGGGTCCCTCTTCCACTCACATATGGCAAGAGACAAGTGGCGGCAAGCGAGGGGACGGGGGGTTACTGACTTTGATCCACTCGCTGAGGTATCGAGTGTACACTCACTGACACAAAACAACATTAGCCAACCGTCGAACAACAATATCGTGTGTCGTGTCCCTATTTATAATACAGTAATCTTTAGTTTTAATATATTTGTTTGGATAATCCAAATATCAGCAAATCCAAACAGGCCCCCGGTCCCAATTAGTTCGGATTCGTGGGGTTTAAGTGTATTGAAGTCTTATAAGAAAATATTTGATCTTGGTAAATATTTATGGATGTCAAACTCGATACCTACTGGTATTAAAAGAATGAAAAATCCATCTTTATATCCAGATTATTAGTTATAAATATCTCTGAACATTCCGGCATTCAAACAAAGCCACACCATTCTCAATTGAATGATTTTTCACAGTTCATTATTTATTTTATTAGTCGTTTCATTAAAGTTCTGACAAAACGTAAATGTGATCACCAGTCGGGAGATAAGACTTGAGCGCAAGGTGAACTCACCAGTTCGGGAGATAAGACTTGAGCGCAAGGTGAACTCACCAGTCGGGAGATAAGACTTGAGCACAAGGTGAACTCACCAGTTGGAAGATAAGATTTGAGCGCAGCAGGAACCTTGACGCCCGTCTCGGTCTGGTTGACTTCCAGCAGAGCGCAGATCACACGTGTGGTGGCGCACATGGTAGCGTTCAACATGTGCACATAGTCAGTCTGCAGCAACCGACACACACGTTTGTAAAACATCGGAAACAAAGAAGAACACGAACAGTTGGAAACACGAGGACGACACAACATACCTGAGTGTTCATCTTCTTGGTCTGGCCGTAGCGCACAAGTAGTCTCCTAGCTTGGTAGTCCAAGCAGTTACTGCACGACACCAGCTCTCTAAACGCACCTAAAAGTGAGATTCAAACAAAACAATAAGCTCCCACCTAGCTCCACATCATCAAGATAATCAACTTTCTCTACCTCTCATTAAGTATTAAATATTATATTTTGTAAGAAGGTACAGGAAAGGTGGAGAGAAACATCAAAAAAGGAACAGACAAAATATGACTTTTACAATAAAAAAAGGAACAGACAAAATATGACTTTTACAATAAAAAAAGGAACAGACAAAATATGACTTTTACAATAAAAAGAATAACATAGTTCACACTTTACATTGCTGCCATTGGACAAAGAGATAATGGCTGCCTCTTGAGGAAAATAGATTGTTACCGGCCAATCGCCCGACCTAGGTTTCATTCTACCGGAACTCATCAAGAGAGAGTGTGAAACGCACACCACAAATTCCTAAAAAAAAGGAAACCAAAAAGGCACAAAAGGGAGAAAAAGGAAATTTGTAAAGAATGATAGGACTCTTAGATAGGAACTTCATCATCATGAACTGTTCCCAGCCTTAGAGAGAGTGTGAAACGCACACCACAAATTCCTAAAAAAAAAGGAAACCAAAAAGGCACAAAAGGGAGAAAAAGGAAATTTGTAAAGAATGATAGGAACTTCATCATCATGAACTGTTCCCAGCCTGTGGTGGGGTCCGTTTAGTAAAATGCCTCCATCTCCCTCTGTCCTTCCCCTACTATGCTCCTCTCACTTGCACACTTGATGCTATCTCTTCTGGTGAGAGCTAACATGCTCCTCAAAAACTTCATACCCATGTCCTCCACTTTCCTCGTTTCTCTTTTATCCAAAGTCCAAGTTTCCGCTGCATACGTAACTATGTGTATGAAGTGTGCTCTTAGATGGGAGCCTGTGAAAGTAATAACCGAAAGGACTAACACAGGAAAGGGACAGTGGATGTGAAAGTATATCTCATTAAGGAAAACTTCTTTTCCTCTTTTAGGAAGTTGAGTTGCACGTTTCTTACTCCTTCCTGATGAGTTCCAATGGAATGAAACCTGGCTCAAGGGTTTCGGTGGTGACGATCTGTTTTCTTCATAAGGAAGCCGTTACCTCTTTGTCCAGTGGCAGCAATGTAAAGTGTGAACTGCGTTCTTTTCATTGTACAAGCAAATACAGACACCCTCAGTCAACGGCCACAGGTATCCTTTTCAGAAAACAAGACAAGACCAAGGCGTTGAAGGCAGGTTTCACAAGGGGGCGGCACCGATACAGTTCATAAACCTGAGGGCCCAGTTCTCACCAGAGCCCGGGAACCTACGCCTCCAGGTCCAGCTTCTTGGCGGCGGCATGGTTTAGCGCCCCCGACACGATGTTGACAACTCTGTAAGGGATACCCAGATCTTGGCAGAACTGCTCGGCGTTGTCGATCATTTCGTCCATCATCTCCCAGGACTTGTTGTCGTGTGGGGAGGTGAGACAGAACTGCTCCACCTGCAACAACACAGACTGTACCTAGGCCCGCATTTGACAAAAAAAAACAACATTCAATGTATTATGCCATATTTTTGTAACATTATGGCGTTTACAAATTTTAGTACCAATTTTTGTTGCAGAGCATTTATGCAATGGAACAAATGAGTTGTTTATTTTTTTTATTGCAAATTAAGTAAAAATGGCCCCAAACGGATATTTTAAATTAAACATGGAAAGGAGAATAGAAGAGCAAGGCCAGAAAACTGTAGGCCTCAAAGTTCACAATTAAAACACAACAAAACATATAGTTATGAAATTTTTGGGGTAGATCAGTCCCTTCTTCAGCAGAAGAGAGTAAAACACAGACTGAACTAAATATAATATAAATACAACATTGTATCCATCTACCTCGAGTCAAGACAAAAGTGTGAACAAGCGACCGCAGAATCCAAGCCTAAACCTTTTTTGTGAATCAACAAACAGTCAACAACAGTATCCAAGTGACTTACCTACCTTTGGCAATGCTGCCATAGTTCCTCTAATCATAGCTCCTGGTCTTGAGGAAGCCTAGTTACCAGAAACACAATGTAGAGGGCCTTGCCTATGTTTAGCTTCCTTAACGACGAGATTTGATGACAATATATTATTTATTTTTTGCAACTTCCTCCAAGTGTATAGAGCGAGCCTCACCTTCTCAAATTGATGCACCCGGAAGATGCCTCGGGTGTCTCGGCCGTGGGACCCCACCTCCTGCCTGAAGCAGGTGGACAGACCAGCGTAGCGGATGGGGAGGGACCCCTCTGGGATCCACTCGTCTCGGTGGAAGGCCGCTATGGGTTGCTCCGAGGTCGCTATCAGATACTTCTCTTCCGTCTCCTTCTCCTCGCCTTTCTCGCTGCCTTTACCAATAACCTGAACACACAAGTTCGAAAATAGAAAACTTAACCTAATGAACCCTTGTGAATGGAACAAAGCAAGCAATCCGTACATGCCGCAGCCAGAAGTGTGTGACAATGTGTCTATGCGACATGTGACAACTATGTGTGACATTTGACAACTACGTACAACAAGTGGACCAGTCGGTGAACCCACCTTGTAAAGTTCATCATCAAACTGCGACAGTTGAGCCACCTCCTGCATCACTTCCTTCTTCATGAAGAACGGGGTGTACAGGGGTTTGTAGCCCTTGGAGAACAACTTGCGTAGAGAGAATTGGATGAGGGCATGTTCGAGAAACACCGCAGGGCCCTGCCGGCAAACCACACCACAGTGCAAGACAACCGTGTTGGAAACAAGAAGAAGTAGAAATTAATACCTATAAAATTACGAGTTTTCAGAGACCATGAATAACATTTATTACAAGAACTTTAAAATGATCAAAAAATTATAAAACTGTGAGTGTGGCGATCATAGCTTATTCATTTATTATGAAGATAACAAAATCTCCACTCTATTAAAATTCCTAAAAATTATACAAGAGTAGTCAACAGTCATTTCTCAATAAGAGCTCCTCGTGTGAAATGGTCCTCACCATCAAGTAGTAGCCTCGCCCCCCAGACACGGCAGACCCTCTTTCCGCATCCACTCCATCAATCATGTGGATCA
Organism: Timema bartmani; assembly: GCA_902151455.1. Taxonomy (NCBI): domain Eukaryota; kingdom Metazoa; phylum Arthropoda; class Insecta; order Phasmatodea; family Timematidae; genus Timema; species Timema bartmani. The sequence goes on along the minus strand of CABFWB010000594.1, from coordinate 212,979 downwards.
GATCCACGTGCGAGTATGTCTTCTTCTGCACACAGTCCCCGAACGTCCGCTCGACTCTGTTCTCATCCTTTAACAAATCAAGTCAACTCTCGTTTGGTTTCACAGCCGACATTAAAACCAACGTCGTTAGAGACTGATTCGATCGGACTAGAGGTGCGATAATGTGCCCAACAGAGATTCAAAGAGGTTGTGGGTCGATACCTGGCCGGGATGCACCGAGGTGATATTTATCACAATGTGGTTTACAATAAATCTCCATGTGAGCATTGTTTCATTAGTTTCGACTCCTCCCTTCTATCCTGAGATTGGGTAATTTTCTGCTGGCACTATAACATGCACTAGATTTATAACACTCACACTGCGCTCCTCACCTCATCGTTACTGACAGGAACAGACTCGTGAAGATGGTTGCCCACCTCCCTGAGCGCCGAGTTCCTCTCCCGCTCGGTCTGGCTCAAGCTAGCATCATTGCGAGCGATGGCGTCGTCTATCAGAGACCTCACCTTCTTGATCTGGGGAACGGTGAGGGCCTTAAGCTCAGGGGACCCCAAGGTCTCTAGGCCGTCTAGAATCGATTGGGGTACACTGTCTTCTCCGGAGACAGACTCCTTCCTCTGTAAAAAAAACGTCGACGGTGAGTCCCAAGTTGGCGACAAATGCCAACACGAGCCAAGAAGATTTGAAGAACCAAATAAAAACTAATCCGAGATGTTACAACATTTCAAATTGACTTGTAACAAATCACAATAGAAATGATTAATGAGTGCTTGGGGATTATAATAATCTAGATAGTAAAATATGGAAGGATCGGGCATCCGTTGGATAAAAGCCGTGAATTTCAACCTCGTGTCGCTTTTGTAAGGTTTTGTGTTTTTGGCCATTGCTTAGTGCTTGTTTGGGTTACACGCAAGATCCACTATTTACTCCAATGGAGTAAGAACGAGGAAGGTATAACTCTAGCGGAAGTGTACTTGTATTTACATGAAGGGAGAACAGACAACCATTTAAGGGAAACCACCCTCAGTACATATGACCGAGATTCAAACCTCTAACTCCCAGTCTATTGTGAGGGTGGCGTGTTAAACCAGGGGCCGGCAAATTTTTTGGGCCCCCCTTGACTCTTACATTTATCAAAGGTCCCGCAATCATCCTTTGTCTCTCCACTCTACTTTTAATTATTTTTTTTATACATCTTGTATTTATTCCTGAAATTCGGTATTTCCTCCAATACTCATGTCCCTGCCTTTATAGGAAATAAATAAAATAAATAAAATGTACACTCCGTCTATCCCGATAGGTGGTAGTGTTACCTTGACTGATTACACTATGACCCTAAGCTATACCATAGTGGAATAATGCAAGGTAAGTTTGCCTTTCAGTAAAAATGTTTTCTTAACGGTGATAGAGCGAAAATCGCCCCGCAAGATCGACCTTTCGCCGGCCCATGTGTTGGACCATTCGACCACCAAAGCTTTTTTTTACTAAATATTTTTCCTATGAATATTGGTACTAGTTAACAGGATGGTATAAAGAAAGAGTCTAAGCTGGTATACAAATAGTGAATAGCTCAACCACCCCGCCTTGGACTCAAACAAGGTCCTTCTGACCACAGAGCCAGATGGAAGGGCGATTCCAAGCTCTGAACACCGAGAAGGAGGTGCAGGGGATATCATAAACAGAAGTAATAATAATAATAATAATAATAATAATATTTAGCACCGCGCCTTACTACCCGTTCGGGTTATACGCCTAAGTACTAATTACGCTAATGGATTAGGAATTGGGAGGGTTGAATTTAGAGGAAGTGAACCCGCATTTGCGTGGAGGGGGAGTGGAAAACCATTTAGGAAAACCACTCCCAGTTCACCCGACCGAGATTTGAACCTCGATCTCCCCGTCCTCAGCGGTCGAGCTCAACACGACTAGCGCGTTAGCCAACTACGCCACCGAGGCGGGTATAAACAGAAGTAATGACAGTATTTGTATGATAAGACTTTAATAAAATGTCCATGTGCCAACAGTCAGGCTTGAACTAGAGACACCAGAATCAAGTCTCAAAACACACTATGAACACAAAGCAATTGTTTTTATAGTGAATATAGATTTAAACTTATACTAAGCTAAACAAAAAAAAATACATCTGATAATATTCCAAATTAATTTGTCCAAAAAATGTGGGCCTGTTAAAAAATTAAGTCCAATAAAATACCTACTAGGCTACACAACAATTAAAGGTATTAAAGGATAGCATGCGTGTATTCTGTATAACTAACTATCCTACAAAACCTAGGGCAGTAAGAAAAGCAAAAAAATCATTGGTGCAAGCATGTATGTAGAAGTCAGTGTATAGGCCTAATACATGTGTGCCGACCCAGTGTATAACACACACGTGTTATCAGCCTGTGTACAACACACATGTGTGGCGAGCCTGTGTATAACAAGTGTGTATACATGCTGCGGCATGGGGCAGAGCACAGCGAGACAAGGCGAGTCTCTCACCTGGGTAAATAGTTTCCTACCATCACCAAAACTGTGAATGTGCCGGAACCACCTCTGGGCGTGAGGATGTGTTCTAGGGGGCTCACTTTTCACCATCTCAAACAGTTCCACATCCAGTTTAGTCGGCGCGTAGCCTTCAACATAGCTCCTGTCTACCAGGTACTTGTCAAGCGCACATAAACCACCATCAGTCGTCAAGTCGCCAAAAGCTAAATGAAACGAAGGATATTGCACCACGTGGTTATTGTCAGTTTTCTTTCTTCCCAAACTCTGCAATAACGTCGCCGTGATAAGTACAATTGTTTGCGTTTCATTGGGTCCATCCCCCCCTTTGTTGGTTACAGCTGTATACAGTAGAGGCTCAATAGTGCGAGTTGGATCAGGGCAAGCTCATCTTCAAACACCCAAAACTCAAACAAGTCGCAAAAAATGTTCATTTTCAGATTTTAAAGTGAAAAACGTAGCCAATAGATATTTTGTTTAAATACATGATACAGAAATAATTTCGTTGACATAGAAATATGTAGGTATTACTAGAACTATCAAGTGTGTTCAGTCTTTTTACTTGCGATTGTGGCTTTACCGCATAGCCGCGCATCGTTCATCCTATGTTAAAGGTTGTGCATCCCCATCAAATACGGAAGTTTGAACTAAATTAACGAAACCTAGAACTAGACAGAATTTTCAACTAAACGGAATTTTTAACTATAAATGACCTTGAACTTTATGTGGAATTTTGAGATGTAAGGAACCTTGAAGTATATTTAATTTTTAACTATACATAACCTCAAACTATCAAGAGACTACTGTATTTGTAATATATATATTATTTCTTAATTAACTCTTATAAACCATAATAGCCTGTTAGGCGCCAATATTTTAAACTTAGTTTACGATTGCTACTTTTAAATTAATTTACTATAGTCAAGTGTCTGGTATCTTATCAATAAGTTATAAATGAAATGTAAAAATTAGGCTGACTGTACAGCACTAATTAAGATTGACACTAATTTCTTGACAATAGTACAGTGTGAAAGTTGGGCAGGCCACAATGCCTCAAGTAACCAGACTTACCTTCATTTTTTCACCAACTTCTTTGCTACATAAGTTTTTCAGTTTATTCCAGTTATCTGCTTTGTGACGAACTGAAAATTAAATTAATCCTTTTTATTACATTTTATTTTTTTCTAACAAGGGTAGGCCTAGCACAATGTAAACTAAACTAATTTTATTTTATAAAATTGATTTATTTCTGTTAGGTCATATTATTTATGGCTCATATGAAATGTCAAAATATGTTTGGAATCAGCATTTGATAAGGGGGGAAAAAGTTTAAATAAAATTAGTTTAAATTTTAGTGACCAAAAATCCAAACAGCCCTGCATACCCACTTCAATGGCCGAATGGTCTAAAGCATTGTTCTCGTGTTAGACCGGCTTTCTGAAGACAGAAAGAATAGTCATTTAAGGAAAAGAGCAGGCTAAAAACTATGCGTTAATATGAAGGGGTTAATTCGCATATGACCCAAACGGGTACAAAGACAATGACCAAAAAAAAAGTATTTTGAATGCACATTTGTAGTGAGATTTGAATCACTTATGCTGGTATCTTAACCACAACTCATGGCAAGGTTACTTATTAAGTCTTCAACCTAAATAGGTTCTGGACCATTATCTCAGAAGCTGTTTCGTAGTCTAAGAAAACAATCTCACATTATGTCAATAGTCAAAATTTGAGGCCAAGACAAGAATTTTAATGAATTATTGAATTTTAATTGTAAAAATCAATGTTAATCGGTAGGGCTTTTCAAGTTGCCAATTAATATATGTATTATTAGTTTTTTTTAGTACTGCTTTTTCCCAGTGGAGAGAAAATGAAAAACATCCTCAACACACAGACAGAGATTTGAATCCCCGATCTCGTCATCAGAAGTCCAGTCTATTGTGAAAGTGATGTCTTGGACCATTCAACCACCTGAGGGAGGTATCAATTTGTATAACTGTGAATAAAATAAAACGAAAAAATTTAAATGGCCATACGGCTACAAAAATCTACGGTGAGCCCACTTAACTAACTAAAATAATATGTCTAGTTTTAGCACTTGGTTTATTACTAGATCTGAGAGTGCCACTTCTTTGGGGCAGGGATTTAGAAAAATTTGAGAAAAAAAAATATATTAAAAGCTTTTAAAATAGAATGCGTATAACCCGAACGGGTAGTAAGACGCGGTGCTAATAATAATAATTTTAAAATAGAGGCTAAAGGATTTAAATTGGACCATATTTTGATGTTTCGAATTTGTTCAATAGAATATAAAATGTGCAGATATATTTATTTTAAAGAGCTTATGTACACAATGTAATTAATTGACCGAAATGAAATACGCTAAAAAAATACCCACGTTGTCTCCATAAAACATCTTTTTCTACTACTGTATCAACAAGCGAAACATTTTTAAAACGTTTTTCTTGATTTAGTCGAATTTTTGCGGGATCTCCTCCCTTTTCCGGACGTAGCAGATCTATATCCAGTACCATTTTAAAGGAAAATACTACACAATAAAAACTGGTTTAACAAATCCAAAGTATTCAGTATGTTGGTTAGAAAAAGGAACATGTACAGTCAGCAGCCGAGCTACTTTGACAACTCAAGCATGCTGTCATGTCGCAGGAACAGGAAATGAACCTAATATAAAATGCAAACAAAAGAAGTATGAAATTCATGATGTGATTGAAGAATAGACTTATTACTTCTAGACTACTAGGCAATAAGTGTAAATATTTCAATGCGACTAGAATTAACAATTGATAACATAGTGACAAGTAGATTGTACAAAATATATTTTTCCATGTTACTAGTAGTAAAAGTTTACAAATGTGCATTGGCTCAATGATTATAAATAGTCTAGATGTAGAATGTAGACTTAGGAAACTTATTAAATTCCTAAAGGTGTTAGGCTGGCCCGCTAGAATATAGTCACGCATAACATATAACTAAAAACCAAGACTCAGATTCTGTTGACCAAATTTTCAAAAAACGACCAAATTATACACATTAAAAAAAATTACTTCAAAATTACACAAAAACACACACCAAAGTATTACTGAAAATTCTGATAGAATGTGGATGAAGTCAGAACAAACAAGCCCTTTACAAATCGAAGTGACAATTGATTTGTAAGTAATGAAATATTTTTAGCAAATTTAATGTATATTTCATATATTAATTTTCTAGGTGGCTAATATAACAAAATTATAGATTTTATTATTTCATTGTCAGTATTAATTTTTGTGTCCTATTGTTCATGAAAATGTATGTTTTTTGTTTTGGAAAAATAAAATTAAGCTGAACATGAGCGTTGACTTACAAACATCTCCTTCAGCTAGTGTGCCATACATCAGTAAGATGAGATTAAAATGTCTTCAAAAACTCGAAAGAGGAGAAAAAATAAAAGTTGGTCCCTCAACCTATCATTTTATAATTTATTTATTTCTTATATAGTAAAGCGCTGATCCTTGGGCACTGGGCAGTTGCCGGCTAAGAGACATGTCAATAATCCTGTTGATGGCCGGTTCTGTTTTTATGACTTAAGATTTAACTTTATCTTGCCTTAACAGTAATATGTTGAAGTCTATCCCCGTATTTTCAGCAGGAATAAAAACAAACCTAAAAGGGTACGGCCATACTTGCAACCCGGAGCAATGTTATTTACATGAGATCTTCAAAGTTTCTCACATTTGTGCGCTGTCACTAGGCTGTAGTTTGGACATTGGTTACCCTCATATGTTGTAAAGAGGCACTGGGTGCTGAGGTAATGCTAGTTAGGCCCACCGGCACCGTCTGTGCTGGCAACATTGCATCCTAATTACCAGGTAATCTATTGTGTTGGATGGCAGCCAAAAATACAAGTCAGGAATATCCAACTGTGCAACCAGCCAGAAGTACACTTCAGTCAAGGTGACAACTTACCTTACTTTACTTACCTAGAAAATCTGTTGCCATTTAATCATCAACTTACAAAACAACTTAAATTTACCATAACATAGGCCCAAGACAAGCTATACTCCAATTTACTTACAAATGGACATATCTGATATCTAGAAAAGATACTCATCTTTACTTATAAGTATCTATACGCCAAGACATGTTATTTGTAGCCGTCAGCTTTGATAGATTTTATTAATATCTATGAAAACACAAATACTGTGGATAGTAAAATATTTTTAGCTATACAAAACAATATTTTCGTATTTACTAAAGTGTTCCATATGTAGATTCGTAAGAAACCTTAGGTATAGCAACGCTATTTGCAGTCTAATTGTTATCAAATGTATCAACTATTTAAAATTAATGAAGCAGGAATAAGTCTTGGGCCGTGTGTAAAAACGAGAATGAGTAAAAGTGAAGAGCGTTTGAGAAATCAAGTGGAGTTGCAATCTAACAATATGTTCGCGCAGATGGCCCGTGGAAATCAAAGCCACTTTTACTCATTCTGACATACAGCCTTTGGTCTTTGCTCTAGAACTCATTTGTGATTTATTAGTAAGGACTGGTCCAGTCCCACACGGAAACAAATGTGGAGCCAACTCGATTCCACAATACTTACTGGCGTTGAAATTTGAATGGATTGTGAGTGATATTTAATTAACAAAGCTCTCAATACCTCTATTTAAAAAACTTCTTGTGTGTAGGCCTTACACTTCTATCCTCTTTTCAACTATTAATTTAATATGGCTGTTTGGCGACTTTTCTTTTGTCCCTTATAAATGTAATTGCAGTTTCATTTAGGCATTGACAAAATGTGAACATGTTAAACATGGACTTGTTCTAGTGATCTTTTACTTTTCTTTATTATTACTTATACTTATTTCATATATTTAATAAATACACTACAATGCGATATATAGGTGTGTGAAGTTCACCTTTTCAATTCAAAGCAAAATCTGATATTCTCAAAGCTGACTCAAAGTTTTAATAGTTGTTTAGTGATTACAAAATTACTTTACTGTGGTTCCTTATAACTTGATGCACTAAAATAACTTGGAATTGTTTTATTGCAATTTTTTTTGCATGTGAAGAGGATGGAGAATAGAAGAGTGGCGAAGAAGATTGATGGAGGAGGTAGTCGGGAGAAGACCGAGAGGAAGATGGATGGAGGAGGTAGTCGGGAGAAGGCCGAGAGGAAGATGGATGGAGGAGGTAGTCGGGAGAAGGCCGAGAGGAAGATGGATGGAGGAGGTAGTTGTCGAGAGAAGACCGAGAGGAAGATGGATGGAGGAGGTAGTCGAGAGAAGACAGAAAGGAAGATGGATGGAGGAGGTAGTCGAGAGAAGACCGAGAGGAAGATGGATGGAGGAGGTAGTCATGAGAAGACAGAGGAATTTGCCCAGGCCGGACATCGAACCTGGGGCTTTCTCTTCAGTGTCGATGGTTAAATAAACCACCACTATTTAGTTTCTTGGCACAGGAAAAATCCTCTTACCTTTTATATCAAGGAGACCTCAATTTCCTGTCACGAGTGTCTAATGTTTCAAAAAGTGTTCCAAATCAAGCATAAAGAAATAATGAATAAGTTAAAAGCTGATAATTTCCATAAACTTTGCAAATAAAGATAAAAATGAGAATATATAGGACATAATTAAAACAAAGGAAGTGAAAGTCATGAAAGAAAACATACTAATAAAATAAAGTGTTTAGTAAGTATTAATATTTGAACGGCGCGGCAAATCCTCACGTGCTTGTCTTGTGATCATAGTCTTGCCATCATGTCGGCTCATCTCTGACATCATGGTTGCTCCAATAAAATGAATTTTCCTCCTATAAAATCCTATGTAATCAGGTAAATATTGTTCCTCTGTTTAGGAATGTGTCTGGTTTTTAGTTAGATAAACGAATTGACGCAAACCGAGTATCAGAAAATAACGTGTTCATAAATTTGATATTAACACAATGTGTCCTTTAGGCCAAACAGCGTAACCTGCTTCCGAAATGATGTATTTTTGCTACATACTGTTCATATTGTGCATGATAGTTTATGTTATGTAAATTACAAAAATAAGATTTATAAATAGGACAATAATACAACCTAGTTTTATATTTAATGAATGATTCAGTAGTCAAATAAAAAAATTAATGGGATTTAAAGTGATCCAGACACCTTGAGAATTTCTTCAGATATGTTGGAAATTTCATCTGCTGACTTCTGTTTACTACCCGATTTAATGACCTGTTTAAAAAATAGGGGGACAATAAAATTTCCAGTACAACCTAAAAAAATTTCAGGGAAAGATTGAAAATATGAGAAATTCCATAGCATTTCCAGACCGGAAAGAAATATTTTAAAATTCCAGGTTTTCCACGGCGCGTAGGAAGGTTGTACACAGCCAAAAACAATCGCATTGTTTGCTTTTATGCATGTTACAGAGCAATTAAAAATATAATTTACACACAAATAATGTTACATATTAAAATAAAAATAATTATTCAAATGTTTTTTATCTAGATTTATTCGACAAGAAAATTACCTCTCATAGCCATCAAATTTATAAACTTATTTAGAGCATTTAAATAATAATAAATGTTTAGTTCAATTTTATTTTTTTTGAAGATTAATTACAAAATGATACCGGACACTTGCTGTTGGAAATAATCGTAATATTTGGTACATGTTTGAAGTTGAGGGTAGAAAGTCCTGGTGGGGGCACTTTTCCACAGCAAGCGAATATTACAAGTCCGCTCTACTTCAGCTTCTTCTTCGGGCGGATGTTGTTGGTGTGGCCGCACTTCTTCTTACGGCAGTTGGTGGCCCTGGGGTGCAGGCGGGCGTAGCACTTGCGGCATATCATCTTGTCGCAGTTGTACTTCTGCGCCAGGATACGGAGAGTCGGCTCAATCACGCCACCTCGCAGGCGGAGTACCAAATGGAGAGTGGACTCTGCAAACAGTCGACATTTCACTCATGATGGTGAACCTCACACAATGATTCAAAATCAAAATATTGAAACAATAAATTTGAGATTAAAAAAAAAAGGAGGTGAATTTTAGTTAGTAAAGTTTGTACAGGAACTTCTGCTATAATGAGACATTTGAAAAACTGCTTAGGCCTATGTCCATATTTCTGAGCACCGCGTCTTACTACTAATTCAGGTTGTACACCTATATACTAATTACACTGAGGGATCAGTAAGGTCCTATTTAGAGGAAATGTACCTGCATTTGTATGGAGGGAGAGTGGAAATCAATGTAGGAAAAACCCCTCAGTGCACCCGACCTCCCGTCTCTGGCAGTCTAGTCCAACACAAGCGTAGCGCGTTAAACCGCGCGGACATTGGAGCGAGTTTTTAAAAGTTCATTTTTCTGAAAATTGAAAAATGACACCTGGACACGGGAATCGAACCCGGGACCTCTGGCTTAGTACGCCAATGCTCTAACCACTGTGCTATCCAGGATTCGTCCCGTGCCCAGGGTCATTCTTCACTCATATTTTAAGGCAGAGTCTATGATGGACTTAGCGGAATGACCCTGGGCACGGGACTAATCCTGGATAGCTCAGTGGTTAGAGCATTGGCATACAAAGCCAGAGGTCCCGGGTTCAATTCCCGTGTCCAGGTGTCATTTTTCAATTTTCAGAATATGATATCTAGATGGAATAATTCCCACTAATAAGCATAAATAATAGCTCTGGCTATTAATTCTTAATAAGTTCATTTTTGTTAAATAGTGTTAATAAAATACATTTAAAAAAATAGAAACCAGAAAAATAACAAAATAATACCTTGATTACATAAAATAAAATTAACTGCAGAGAAAAAAAAAGCAATTGTGTAGCTGCAACAGAAGCAATCATAGCGCCAGTGGTAGAAAAACAAGGCACTAGTGCAGGGACTCGACGCAACACTGGCGCACATGCTTTGCGCGATAACAGTGGTGGGAGAGAAATGCAGGCAATCAGTGGGCCACTCGCTTAATAGTGGTTTGGGGATCGTGTTATGGAAAAATGATCCCCATTTTACTGATAAGTGTTATATCCAAATCACGCAGTAAAGAAACGAATAAGAGAATTCCCTGTACCAGTAATTCACAAGACCAAAGAATACACCAAAATTGTGGCAAAATGTAGACAGAAACAACATTATATGTTACTATTGAATATAATAAGTGTTTAAACACTGTACAGTGATGTAAAGTGATAGTGAAGGAAGCCAACCTAAAAGGAGAGTTAGGTTAGGCCTTGATAGCAACACACTTATTTCCTCGTCTTCCTTCGATCACTTACTTTACATTACTGCACATTTCTATACTGTATTATTATACATTTATAAGTCATTAGGCAATAATTCATTTTACCATGATTGAACCAAATATTTATTTTTAACAAATAAATCTTAGTTTTTGTTAGTGTAAAACATTTGTTTGGATCCGCAAAGCCAGACAGAGTCGGTGGGACATATTCTGGGTGAAGCAACCCTCAATGATTTACTCTACGACGAGATAAAATCCCACAAGCTATGGAAGACGCTTGCAAGAGAAACTCTTGTCGAAATATGAGGAATAGTGGAAATTAAACTTTTACTGACGAAATGTAATACCCAGTCATAGATTGGTAACAAAATGTATTGGCCATGTAAATATAATTATATTTATTTGAGGTATTTAACGTGCACTTTCTGAACCGACTGATTATATCAGAACACAAGACTTATAAGATACATGTTTCGATCATGACAGGAATCTAACCCGAGACCCTTAGCTCATTAGACAGACACGCAACCGACTGTACTAAAGTGTCGGACTGATATGGTTATAAAAAGAATATTACCAATCTTTTGTATCAATATTGTCTCAAAATGAAGATAGGCCACATTTTTTCACCCAAAAACGGCCATTATGAAACCAGTCTCGCCAATAATTTGGTTGACTCTTGTGGTTGTAATGTGGATCTACATTTAGTTAAGCGGTAGTGAAGCAATGTTTGCTAGACTGGTCAAAAAATTATGTTGGGACACAGTTACCGGTACCCTGAAATCAATTAATCTCCAATATTATAAGTCTAAGCATGTAGGCTATATTTATTTAAATCCTTAAGAAAAATATAATCTTGAATAGCTTTCCATGAATAGAAAACCAACCCAAATAAAAACAAAATAGTAATGTTACTATTTCAAGTTATCAAATAGTTATTATAAACTAAGTTATATTTGAACTAGAATCTAAGCGTGGACATTATATTTTATTAACTTTCTTTGTTAGTGTTGTGGTAAACATTTTGAATAGGTACCATCAAGAAGAGATAAAAACCCACCCTTCTGAATGTTGTAGTCGGATAGGGTGCGGCCGTCTTCCAGCTGCTTGCCAGCGAAGATGAGTCGCTGCTGGTCTGGGGGGATGCCCTCCTTGTCCTGGATTTTGGCCTTCACATTCTCGATAGTGTCGGACGCCTCCACCTCGAGGGTGATGGTCTTGCCCGTCAGGGTCTTCACGAAGATTTGCATTGTGGCCAATACTCTGCTTCAAAACACAAATATACCAAATATTACCTACGATTCTTAAAAAAAAATATACCAACACAAATTTAATCAGATCCGTGTGATTTTTTTTAAAACGGTTACAAATATTCAACATTTTTTACGATCTTTTAATGCGAAAAGGAACCCAGAGAGAATGACGCAGTTGAAATTTTGGTAAAAAATATTGCAAGGAAAATCAATAGAGATAGCAAGCAGTAAGTGTATGAGCGAGAGGAGAAGAATGGACGAGAGTCAGAAAGGAAGAAGGTGGAATTGTCCCGCGGCCATGTTAAAGACCTAGGCCTAACCAGAATAGGAAGAGCCCTTGCTATGACTTACACAAATATGAACTAACAAACTACGCTGAAACACAAGACATGAGCAAATGGAAACCTGGATTAATAGTTTGTAGCAGCTCATTCCAGCCCGACAAGTCATTGTATGGCGAGTTGGGAGGATAGGAGCGTGCTCGTCAATATGCCAACCTTTAGAGGAGGGAATGAGCCAATAGAGAGACTCACACCCAACGAGAGATTGGCTACTTTATATCCGTCAACCATTTAAAATTATCCAACTGTTACAGACTTAAGTTAGAAAGCTACTTATTCTAGACATAGCAAATTTCTAAGGATATATGCATCAGCGTTCTCACAAGAAAATGTTACCGGCCGGATGAATTTGGAGGGGGGGGGGGATAGCACTTTTCAGGGGGCAGTGGAATCCTTTGTAATGTTTGATGTTACATGTAAATATTTTCTGTTTTATTACTATATATATTAGGGGTGTTCGGGCACTCAAAATTTTGGGTATCTAAAAATCGCGGAATGTCGCATGAGTATTTTTTATGCCCGTTTACAATCGGGCATTTCAATAACTTGGTAAGTATGTAGCATATATAAGTATATGTTAGCATTCACTTCTAATTCAAACTTTGAAAAAAATAGTGTTTAACTGATATTCATAGTTGAAGTATTTCAATTCAACTAATTTTAAACAAAAGTTTTATTTTTTATTAATTCATAAATTATTGTGTTTGCTTCCAACAAAACTACGATAACGTTTCTCACAGGTTACAAGTTTACAACATAGCGAAATCAAGATTCCTACAATTTAATTTCCTGTCAATGCCAACAACGTAACAAATTCAACATTTCCACATTGAGATTTTTAGGCCCTTTGCTTGCGAAAACTTAATTTAAATTAGTTTTCCTTACATTTCTTTAATTTATTTTTATTAGCCAAATTTGTTAGGATATAAATAGAAAAGTACACATCACATGAACATTAAATAGGAAATTGCCATTTTGCTTCAAGAAATCACATTTTTTATTTCGATTTATGTATGTTCCAAATTTCGTGCATACTGTATCGTTTAAATTTTTTTAATATGTATTTGCAGTTATGTAGTTAATAAATTAAAATTGTGCTGTAAAGTAAATAAATACTATTTATTATGTGTGTACTAGACGGAGGGAGTAATTGCTCGAAGAAAACGTAGAGGAACTGGTTATGCTTCAACAGAACTTTCGCAAAGCAAAGTGAAATATGCTCCAGTATTAACCATATATTATTGAGCATAAACTAACCATTTTAAATATTTCTTTTTTAATCAACTGTGATTGTTTTAACTAATAATTTGAAATTTAATAGGCCTGTAACAAAATTGTTCCTATCTTTTTTTTTAAATTAAATTATACTGTTAAACTTATAATTTGAAATTTTATAGGCATGTGACAAATGTTGTTTGAAAAATGAAACGCACGCCCGAATCTGTCCGTGCATAATTTTGTAATGCTCGCCCAATACAAACATTTGCTGCCCGACCACCCCTCTATATATAACCTCAGTACACGTTACCGAGATTCGAACCTCCAGCTTCCCGTCATTGGTAGTCTAGTCTATTGAGAGAGTAGTACGTTAGATCATGCGGCCACTGAAGTAACTGTTATTAGTTTGTTTTATGAACACAATCGTTTGTTTTCTAACTTTATCGTGGGCCAGATGGAGAACCAGACCCAGCCCGCGAGTTGCTCTATATGACAGGTACTATCCTAGTTTCTGTAGCAGCTCATTCCGGCCCGACAAGTCATTGTATGGCGAGTTGGGAGGATAGGAGCGTGCTCGTCAATATGCCAACCTTTAGAGGAGGGAATGAGCCAATAGAGAGACTCGCACCCAACGAGAGGTTGGCCCTGTTATACATTACTCTACAGAGTGTTGGCAGGAAGCTACTCATACAGAATCAAACGTCCAACGATAACACCATAAAGATACCCGGGGGCAATTCCAATGTGACGGGTGTTACATTCTGACATGATTTTGAATAGTTTTAATTTAATTGTATCTTTTAATAACATGTTACACAACTTTTAAATTTTGTGAATACAAAACTTTCTACTATCTCTTAGAATACATTAAAAAATTTAGAATAGATACAACCATTTTTTATACAAAAATAGATTTTTGTGTGTGACGGGTGTTACAATGAAAATACATCAACTCAGAAGTCAACTCTTATAACTAAAAACTCTGTGAAATTAGGGCACTATTCTCAGTTGCAAGTATATACTATAATGAGTGTTTTAACTCAAAATTGTTTACAAATATTTGAGAACTATTATTTGATATTTAAAAAAAACTTTGTGACGGGTGTTACAAATCATTGTGACGGGTGTTACAAGTCTGAAATAAAATTAAAGTTTTAGTATCTAAACAAGAATTTTCTTATTTATACATGAAACATTATGGTATTTTGTCAGTTCAACATTAATATACATTTATTAGGTAGCTATTTTGAGTAAAATTTTTTATTAAATTTTTAAAATACTAAACAGTACTACATTCTAGAGCATATTGTATAACATTTTCAGATATTTGAATACTGTTTACATGAGTTCCATGGTTTGAATTTTAAATAAGTGTTTAAATATAAAATCACTAAATAATAATATGTAAGACTACATTATCTCCTTCAAAGTAAATAGAATTGCCTAATAGAGAAACTCTATTCAGCACTATATTTTAGAATTGTCTCTACTTTAACTCTTACCCTATTATCAACAGTAGCTTCCAATTGCTGAATAACGTCTTCAATTTCAATCCAGGCAACATCTTCTTTAGGTGGATACACAAATAATAAATCATTTGACTGCTTCCTCAAAAATTTCATATTTAGTAAGGAGTTCTCTTTCTCCATTACTTGCCCAACGTAATGCAGGTGTCTTGATTTTGTGGCAAATTTTACCAGCAAGAAATCCCCTGGAGAAATAGAGGTATGAGGACAAGGAGGTTCAGGTCCTGAAATATCATCATTTAAACTGTAGATTTGTTTTTCTTTACTGTCTGAAAATGTTGTTGCACATACCCGATATTGACCACAAGGGGCAATGCAGTGAAAACTCTGTGTACCAGGAATCGGATTAATGTTGCTCCAAAGCTCATTAAGTTTGTCTTTCACAGTAGTCTGCTTTATATCATTTGTTGTAATAGTAATAATGTTAATGTTTGGACAAACTTTTTTTGCAACTCTGGCAAAAGATTCATGTTCAGTGACAATTTCCCTTCGTACTCCGACCATAGAACTAACTCCACGCTTCACAGTTCCTCCAACCCCATCTACAGCTCCTTTCCCATGTGAGGTAGCGAAGAAATGCCATTTAAGTGTAAGATTCCACTGTGTTTGAAGGTAATGTAATGCTGAAAACATATATCTGTTCTTAAATTGAGCAGCTGAACCATCACTGAATATATCAATATGGTCAAAACCTTGATCAGCAATTCCACCAATCAAAACTTTGATAAATGTGTACACAGCATATCTATCGTGGGAAAGTGAGTCGCTAACAATCGCAAATGTTCTTTGTATGTATCAGCATTAAATTTTTTTCTTTGTCGACATATTACTTGTCTTTCTGCAACTGTTTTAGCCATCCTTTAACAATATAATAAATAGCATTAATTACCTTATATATGTTGGTTTTAACATAGGCCTAACCTTAAAATTATTTATGCTACAAGAACATAAATTTGAGATTATTTTGAATCAAACTAGTATATTTAAAGACTAAAATAACTCATTATGATACTTAATGTTAACACCAACCTTTCTTATTTTTAGTAGGTAATTTTGATGTAGGTAACCTACTTTATACAACACACAAGGAAATAGGCTAAGAGTGAACTTATCAAGAATCAGATATAGACCTATGTTATATGTATAATCAAAAAACAACAATGGCTAGGTCTTATCAGCATAGCCAACCTAATTTAATATTTACCATGCTAGCAATATCATTTATAATAAAGGCCTACTTTAAAGTTAAACATTGATCTTTCATTTGCTTATTTGGAAACAGTGCAAAGTTACACAGTAAAAGGAATAATTGAAGATGAGACATACATAATCTTTTATTAACAATGAATATATTAACTTTTGAAGTTATAGGCCTACTATTTTATCAATCTAAGCTATGGTAAGGTAATATTTAAACTACCAAACAATAAAGAGAACATAATTTAATAAGAAGACTATTTATCACAACAAATACATTACCCTGCATAGCTTCATTGTAACACCCGTCACTCTCATTTGTAACACCCGTCACATAGTTTTTGCCACAAGATTGAGGAGATATATTTTTCAAAAAATTGCACAGTAATTGGGAGAGCTTTTTAGCTTTGTTCTCACAAATTTACTCATTAGAAGAAAAAATTATAAATGTTATAGAAACTTTTATATTTTTTTGTGACGGGTGTTACAAAACTATTAGACATTATTGAAAAAATTCTTAACATTGATATTGTTTATTTTTTAGGTTTTTTATTAAATTTATATTGAATATAAGACCTTAGTAGACAATATCAATATATTTTTATAAGCCATACTGTTACCTGGACTGAATTGTTCAATTTCTTTTTTCACACTTTGGTAAGCGGTTTTTATCTTCAACAATGTGTGGCAAATTTGGGTACACCTATACTAGTCCATTTAATTTATAAGTCAAATTGTTGGCTTTTATATAAAAATATAGTGTTTTCTGAGTAAAATGAGACTTGTTTCAAAATTTTTACTAGAAAATTAAAATAAAGTGGTCATGTCTCTTCTCTTGTGGAATGGCCCCCGGGCAGCTTCTAAATTCAACCATCTCTTTAACGTATGCCATTTTTCCAGAGAGAAATAAAAATATTTTCTTTGAAATTTATTTCCAAACAGAGCTGCCTGCTTATGTCGTCAGTATGAGTGAAAAATGAACCTTCGCACAGGTCAAATTGTGGGGTGATCAGTAGTGACATGCTAAAACAGGAGGCTCAGGTTTGATTCCTGTGCACAGGTGTCTTTTTTCAACTTACAAATAAGCACAAATATTGTCTTAATAATTCAAAGGAAAAGTAGTTTTAAAATATAAATTTCTTTCCACCTCAGTTTGTCTGACCTAAGGCAGGAGTTGCACACCGACCACTGAACCACTTATAACTTAACTCAGGGGCATAATCTATCAGGTTCAATATGAAGTATTTGGATTGGCTAAAAGAGGTTGCTCCTAGCTGTAGACTGTTCTATTGGACTGTCTCTCACATTAGCTAGCAATTCATACTTAATCTACGGCACTAGAAACACTAAAGGGCATTGGCACACTTAAAATATGCCAACCAGTTCTATCTTGAGCTAGTTCTATCCAGTCCACCTCATTACACACCATCTCTTTCAGGTCCATTCTAATGTAATCTTCCCATCACCGTCTAGTTGGTTTCGACAGTCAATACGCTGAACAAAGCTCTAGGATCTCCCATTCAAACTGCATGTCCTGCCTACCGTAATCTACGAGACTTGATTACCCTAACAATGTCTTGTAATGAGTACAGGGTATTTAACCTCCTCCATTCCCCAGTAGCATCATCCCTTTTTGGACCAAATATCTTCCTAAGCACCTTAGCCTTCTTTATGGAGAAATAAAAATTCACTGAAAAAAACTTAAAAACAGGCTATTGTTATTTATTAAATGAAAATGTTTAAGTGTTTATAGCATTCACTGAAATTGTTTAATTTCAATTAATTTGATTGGACAAATCAATTCTTTCACATTGATTTACTCAACAGCATGGTTGATCACAACGAAAGTTTGATTCATACAGAAATATATTTCTAATTGGCCAATATCATGCCTTTTCTTAAACATAAATCATTCCTATTTGTAACCAATATAATAAA
Organism: Timema bartmani; assembly: GCA_902151455.1. Taxonomy (NCBI): domain Eukaryota; kingdom Metazoa; phylum Arthropoda; class Insecta; order Phasmatodea; family Timematidae; genus Timema; species Timema bartmani. The sequence goes on along the minus strand of CABFWB010000594.1, from coordinate 194,766 downwards.
AAGTAAAACTAAATATAATTATTAAGTAATACTAGAGAGAACGTCGCATACTTTTAAGTATTATCACTGAGATTTCAATTTGTTAATGGCCGTTTGCTTTGCCATCATACTTATTAACTTAAAAAGCACACAAATGAAACTAATTTACGTAAAATAGTATTTAAAAAAACAATATAATATATTGAAGGAAGTATTTGATATAATTAAACTTATAATATAAAATTGTAAATTAAAAAATTTAGTAAAACACTTCTTACTTTGCAACGTGGTCGCCACGGATTTTGCAACAGAGAACGACTTATTTCAAAGCAATGCCAACCTGAAACAAAAACAACGATAAAAGTAGATATAAAATTTACCTATGATTTTAAATATTTCCCTTGCGCCAAGTCTTACTTTAGTGAATAAACACATGATATTATATAAACCATTAATTCTGTGAATAGATCCCTAAAAGTAGTTGCCTATAAGACATGTAATATTAAATTAAATTGAATATCACTATTTGTCTTGTTGGATGCAGTATCAACAGGCAACAGCTAGGCGTGCGAAGACTTTATAGTAATCACATTATTATTTAAATCTTATACCCACTTCTCTATCACAAATATCATAATGGAATAAAAGTATTTACAAAATAAATAAATAAATATTTCAATTGGTTTTAGAAGTTATATTTTAAAATATTTTTTTAATAAACCAGTTTGGTGGCCGTATCGTCTATGCGTCATCGCGTCACTCTCGCATGTTTCGATACAGCTCGGGTGTAGGCCTAATTAGGTGTTTTTTCCTAGATGGTTACCCACGCAAATATATGTCCATATTTCCTTTTTGTTCAACCCATTGATCTCTATAATATAACTGGATGGACATCTGTGGCTGAACTTTTTGAGCTGAATGCAGAGGAAGTGTACCAACATTTTCATGGAGGGAAAGTGGAAAGCCCTTAAGGCGGAAAAATAAACCCTCAATACATCCGACCAGAATTCAAACTTTTATCTTCGATCAATTTCGTTATCAGCATTATTTGTAATGGATAAAAAGCACATGTTAGTGGAGAATACCACAACTAAGTGGTATCCATGAACCACATGCTTTTTCCTACCTTTTTTAACCCTCCCTTTTAACCCTCATGTAACACCAAGTAGGCTATACATTTAGACTGACCTTTGCCCCCCTCCGCCCCTTTCCAAAAAATATTTTGTGACACTAAAAAGGACACAGCAGATTTAATACAACTCATATATATATATATATAGCCCTCAGTGTCTTTGTTAACGATGAAAAATAATCTTATCTTTAGAATTTAAGTATAAGATATGTGTTACGTAATAATGTGGTGTGTGGTGTAGCCCCCCATCATGTAAACATTAGAGCTCCCTTCTCCCCACCACCCAATGGCATAAAGTCCTGTATCTGTAAGCTGTGCGTAGTGGTTCGTAAGAGATCAACTCCACACCAACAGATTGCAATGTCTATAGAGTCCTGATCATTAAATCCTTACGTCTTAGTACTCCGTAAAAGTTTACTCAATTTTAACTTTCTTAGAAATAGTTAACAACCATTATTAATAAAATATCACCATATTCTTTGAAAACTTAATATTATTATAGGCTAAATACCAGTCCCGGTAAAATTGAAATAGCCCTTTATGTGAATATTTCAGGATGTAGAAAGATCATTTTTTTGAGGGGGAGGTGGAATCTAGACCCTTCCAGCCCCCTTTTTGACACCCTTGCATACATGTAATTACAATGATTCTAACAATCAACGAACTAACTCTTTGGCCTTAAGGAACTCGCAAGTTCATGTTCATCAGAACCTAAGCTCGCCCTTCAACCCTATTCTATTACACCTCCATCCAATCCCTAACCTCACACACAAACACACAAAACCTCTTTCAAATCAATTTTCACATCATCCTACCATGGATGTCTCGGCCTACCAAGGGGTCTTGTACCTTCAGGTTTCCCAACTAATATGTTGTGTACATGCCTGGCATCGCTCGTCCGCGTCATGTGATCACCCCACCTCATCTTGCACACCTTGATTGTCCTTAATATGTTTGCGGATCTATCCGCTCAAAAGCGATACAAACAATACAACACTTTATCCAATAAAACGTATAATAGCTGATTGGTCAAAACCTCTTTAAAATGAGCTGATCTGGATCTACAGCCATTTTTGTTTTGTTGTAAATCGTTATCCGAGCATGGAAAAGGAAAACACTGAAAGGAAGAAATGAAAAGAGCAGATAACAACAAGTGTGCGAGTGAGAGAAGAAGAATGGTGAAAGGAAAAAGGTAGATGGAGGTGTTTTACTAAAGTACCTATAGCTCGGCCACAGGCTGGAAACACTTGATGATGATGATGATGATGATGATGATGATGAGTATAAAGTCTTCATTCCATTGTAATAATAAAATACGTTCTCAACCAAGCAACGCCAAACAATTACCTACTTTCATTATTGAAACAGAAACTATAGAGATGACCGATAAAGACATGTAAACTATAAAATAATGTTCAGGAGTAGGAATATATTTTCAAATTTCTCCAGTGTGTTGAGGTCATTCAAATATTCAAACTATGTCCCCAAAAGTGCGGGCCGAAGACATTTCAGGAGCTTCAAGTGTAGGAAGAGGATCAAAGTGACTATAATAGGGTCAGGGGGCAGATTCGGGCAGACCGCGGCCCTGCTCTTGAAACAGTCTCCGAGGGTAGACATCCTTGCGATGTACGACAGCTCTGACATAAACTGCGGCACCGCGCTGGACCTGGCGCACGTCGATACCAAGTGTCGTGTGATGGCGTACTGCGGGGAGGACCAGTTTGATGACGCTATGAAGGTAGGATCATACAAACTGTATACAGTGATACCTTTTTTTTAGCACCGCATCTTAATACTCGTTCGGGTTATACGCTTATGTACTAATTACGCCAATAATTTTAAGGATAAGGAAGGCTATATTTCAAGTAAGTGTACCCGCATTTGTGTGGAGTTAAGAAAGGAAAACATTTTTTTTTTAACAACCCTCAGTACACCCGACCGAGGTTCGATCCTTGATCTCCTCATCATTGGCAGTCTAGTCTACTGCGAGAGTAGCATGTTAGACCAGACGGCCACTGATGCGGGTAACAATAATTGTTCATTTTATTAACATTTGTATTGGAACTTTGTTTATCAGTTTAAATATAGAAAGCACTTGTTCAGTGAGTTTATTTTTATATAGCTAAGATATTAACACTTTTTAAAAATAAGTTTTGTGAAGGCATTCATCTAAAGTACTATCTGATAGACCCTGAGGGATATTCAAGGAAACTATTAATCTCGGTACTAAAGGTTCGAATCAAGAGATCCAAGGTGCTAATTAAAACAAGCGTCAAACATCTTCAAACCAGTCGATGAAACTTGTCAAGTACCGCTGTCGTCAGGGGGCAGACATAATCCTCCTGTGCGCGGGAGCGGAGGAGAAGGCCGGGGAATCCCAGGACGAGTTTTTCCACAACAACGCCGCGATGGGCATGAAGGTGGTCAAGTCATACGCCAAGAACTCCCCGGACGCCATGTTGGTTGTAGCGACGCAGCCCACGGATGTACTCATGCCGATGATGTCGGAGCTACTGAATCAGGTCAGCGACACTCTAGTCCAGGGCTCACCTCCCCCCTGAGTGAGCTATGAGGCTCTGGATGTGACAGCGTGTTGCGGCCATGTGTGTGTGATGACATGTGTACAGACACGTGCTACATAATGACACAGGTCTGAGAAATGTAGGCTACAATATGGCCCCAGCTCCTTGTAGTCTTGTGAAGTGTTGGCCTGACCTTGCAATCAGGACATGATCTGTCTCATTTTTACAATGTACCCTTCGTTTACCTTGACGGGTAGTAAGCTTACCTTGCTTTGTTCTGCTATGGTGTAGCTTATAAGTTATAAGATAGGACCATAGTGTAATCAGTTAAGGTAAGACTATTACCTATCAAGGTGAGCAAAGTGTACCAAAATATTGGAAAATGCACATGTCCAGCAAACAAAGTTTCCTCGACCGTTTTCCTATATCTGAACTAATTAGATAGGACCTAGTTAATCTTTATTTTGCCCATAAAATTAGGAAGAGTTAACCAATCACTCACTCACTACCTTTTGGTTGCACTTCGGAGCTCTCTATTGTCTGTGATTGGCTGTAGCCTACATCAAGAGCACAGTAGGGAGGAAGTTATCTGACAGTTTAACATTTACTATCTCTCTACATTATGTGATCTGAAACTGTCAACTAGAACAGCTGACACCAATGCCAATAAGATAACACCAATGCCAATAAGATAATCGTAACTATAATATCAATAACATTTTATTGATATTGACCGCAATTCCGCTCTAAATTCTCGAGACGAGTAAAAACATTTGTTTGACTTACTCGCATATTTTATACCTCAGGTTTGGTCGCATGTGTATTTTTTTTAAATTTAGTGTGAACATGTGATGTGAACTTTTTCAGAATAGGTTCGACGGTATTAGCACATGACCTACCCACTAACTTAATTCTTGAACAGAGACAATTCTCAGTGCCTCGGCCAAAAATTTCAACCACCAATTTTATCGAAGCCAAATTTTTCGGCAGTGCCGGGAAGCTAACCTGGAGCCCTTGGCTTAAAAGGCTGCCACGCTTCTGGTTAAACCAAGGTGTCGGCCAGAGTAATTTCTATCCTAGTGTTTAGTGCTAAGCCCACTGATATAGACTAGAACACAGCACATGATCGTAATGACGACGTCCTGTGGCAGGTGGACAAGTTCAACCCCCGTAAAGTGTTTGGGATGACGGCGCATCACGTCATCAAAGCCAACACACACGTCGGCGAGGTGGCTTGCATAGACCCCAGTGAGATCATCGTGCCAGTGATTGGCGGCAACTCGACGGAGACCATTGTGCCACTGCTGTCCCAGGCCAAGCCCTGCTCTTGCATCGAGCTCAACGAGGTGGGGACCCCCGGGTGGCTATAAGTCTGTGAGGGTCAGGGGAAAACCTGGCCACAACTATCGATGACATGTTGTTAGGGTTAATGTTTTATCGAAACACAACTTCTATGGCAATACATATTTTTTCATTCAAGGTATTTAATGTGCACTTTATGAACCGACTGATCATATCAGCACACGATTTATAAACTAGCTTAAATCTATAACAGACGCAACATCTAGGCCACAGGCCGTTAATTCATCACCGTGAAAGATGAAACTCCACATTTCATCAATGATAAATTTTGCGGCTATGCCGGGAATCGAACCGAGGAACCTTAGCTCAGTAGACAGACACGCTACCGACTGAGCTAAGGAAAGGAAAATATACAACTGTAAGTAGAGATAAATTTGTAGCCTTGATATCGACACTCACAATAACATTTGTATCTTCAAAATTAATTTTGCAATAAGAAGAAAACTTTGATATTTATTATGAACAGATTTGAAATATCTCCCTAAATACAACATTTGTTAACATATTATAATTTTCAGAACAGCTCTAAAACAGAATTTTAACAAAGACTACTATTTTTTAGCAGCGTGTCTTACTACCTGTTCGGGTTATATACCTATGTAATAAATTACACTAATTGTTTTAGGGATTAGGAAGGTTATATTTAGAGGAAGTGTACCCACATTTGCATGGAGGGAGAGTGTAAAACTATTTAGGGAAAACCACCCTTTAGTACACCCAACTGAAATTCGAACCTTAATTTTTTCATAGTTAGCAGTCTAATAAACTGCGAGAGTAGTGTGTTACGCCACGCAGCCACCCAAGTGTGTGACTTGTAATTAAATTAAATTACAACTATAACGTAAGCAGAGATAAATTCAATTATGTCAGCATAAAATATAATATAGTGAGCTTTGTTTATTTCTATAAAACTTTCTCTTTGCCTCCAAGCATTTAATAGATATTTTACATTATATGTACAGTAGTGTTATGAGACAGCTACAAAAACTTCATCTTCGACTTAGGGTTTGCTTTGCTTCAACTTCATATTACATGCTTTAAAGTGTGACTTTCGCACGCCTCTAATGACAGGACACAAATAATTTTGAATTAGTATCTTTGATTAGGTATGATGTTTTTGAGCTTAGAATGAACTTAAATAACAACTGCGCCATTTTACCTCGTCATTGAAGCTCTGCAGTCAGCGGTCCCTCAACTTTTATCATGCACGCTCTGTTGCGTTTCAGGAAGAAAGGAGAAACATTACATACCGCATCAAACACGCTGAGGAATGGGTGCGCAGCCTGAGAAAACACAAAGGCTCGGATTTCTTGTCATGTGCGCTTGCCTTGGTGCGCTTTACCATTTCCCTCATCAAGGGCATCCATGGTGAAGAGGCTGTAATTGAGTGTGCTTTCGTTAAGACGGAGAAGATCCCAGGACTCTCCTTCTTCGCCCTGCCACTGCTGTTTGGGCCTGAGGGGGTAAGTACACCCACTCCGCAAAGTGCTAAGTCGGGTCAGGATTATAACAGACACTACTTAGAGGTGCTAAGTCAGGCTAGGATTATAACAGACACTACTTAGAAGTGCTAAGTCAGGCTAGGATTATAACAGACACTACTTAGAGGTGCTAAGTCAGTCCAGGATTATAACAGACACTACTTAGAGGTGCTAAGTCAGGCTAGGATTATAACAGACACTACTTAGAGGTGCTAAGTCAGGCTAGGATTATAACAGACACTACTTAGAAGTGCTAAGTCAGTCCAGGATTATAACAGACACTACTTAGAGGTGCTAAGTCAGCCCGAGTGACACAGTGATCTGTGTGCTTGCAGGTGCAGCAAGTATTTGACATGCCCAAGATGTCCGAATACGAGCAGCGCTTGTTTCAAGAGGCTTATTTCGAGCTTCGCAAGTCCATCCTAAAGGGCGAAGGCATTGTTTCAACCACCAAAGACACCCCCTTATGCCCCTCCTTCTGTCGTATGGTGGACGAGCCCCCTAAGGCCAAGTGCTAGACCGACCATCCCAGATATTCAATGACAATACGTTCATCCATTGAGAGATTAAATTAATGTTAAAATGTTAAGGTAAAATTGCATCATTGTTAGTTTTACTTCCACAATATATTCACATAACAACTAGGCCTATTTTGAAAAACTATCCATAAATTAATACTATCCTATACAATACTACCATTTGTGAATAAATATGTTACTTTTTAATAAGAATAAATAATGTTTAGTGTTTCATTCTTATGATTGCTAGTTTGAAAATAGAGGCTCAAATTATATTTTTTAATGAAAGTACTATTTTACACTTCATTACTATAGTTTTATTTATTGTACTTACTCAAATTTAAAGTGAAGATTTTTACCAACAATAATGTTATAAAGTATCAAGGGTCATTTTTTTTAACCACAAAAAAAAAAGTTACATTACAACATTCTGGCAGGAAATAGTGTTTAAAAAATATGTCTAGTCAAAAAGTGCTAAGGTAATATCATAAGTAAAAGACACTTAATTATTATTTAATTTAATCTTGATTTAAAAAAGAAAGGAACGTAAATTTTTTTAGATGTTTCCCGATTCGATCAAGAAATTAATAGAAACGACAATAGAGTAGAAGGGGGTAGGGTGGGGGCAAAGGATATGGGAAAACTATTTCAAACCACCCTCACAGTATAGCTGTGCAAGATTCAAATTCTGACCATCCCCCTCCACCAGCAAGCCATACCAGACAAGACTGACACCTTAGCCTCTATTACCACCGATACAATTCTGGTTCATACTGTCTCGCCAATGTTACCTCCTCCTCCCCCCCTCCCCATGAAGGTATCATTCCATTGAAACCTTAACATTATTGTCTGCTTCCGTTAAACGATGTTGGTTGGAAAAGGATTTTTTTAAAGAATTATTTCAACATGATCAGAGACTTATGTATACCTGTTAAATACCTGTTAGACCTGTTAAATAAGCAACACAAATTCGTGTGATGCTTTGTTAACAAAGTTAATATGGTAGTTAAGGGGTCGACAAGCTTATTGGGCCTAGCTTGACTTATAATCTTATCAAACATCCCCCAGTCAACCATAGTTTCTCAACTTACACTTTGTATTTTCATATAACATTATTGATTAAAATAGTCCGACAGCTTAGCCCAGTCGGTAGGTAGCGTGTCTGTCTACTGAGCTAAGAGTCTCGGGTTCAACTCCCAGTATGGCTGTATAATGTATTATTGGTGAAATGTGGGTTCACCCTTTCACAGTGATGAATTAACGGCTGGGGACTGGATGTTGTGCCTGTCCTAGTCTTAAGTAATGTTATAAGACATGAAGCTATGACAGGCCTAGCAAGTCGGTAGTGGAAAATATATGGCTTGGATAAAAAACTGACCACAGGATGGAAACAGCAATGGATGTAAAAAAAAATATATTGACTATAACCAATCAAGGTAATTTTGTTCACACTCAAATATTATTTGAAAGTACTTGATATATTTGCCAGTTTAGAATGGCGGATTTAGTTTTAATATGAGATCGGCTAAAAAATGGTTGTGAGATCGGCCGGTTGATGTCCCCTGTGGTTGTTTCTCAGCGACCGGAAGCACTTTGTTATAAAAGATCCTTATCAACTTGTACCCTGCAGTAGTTGGCGCTTGAACCAAGGACACTTGGATAGTAACAGATTCCCGCTCAAGTGCTATCACTCGTATTAAGAAATACCATCCATTAAAATTACTGAAACACGGTCAGCCTTAGTCAACACCTTGATCAAGTGTTTCATTGCTATCCCTGAGTGGACAACTTCACACAACCTCAACACATCCTAATGTCATATCATACATCATGAACATAATGTTGTGAAGGAACATTGGAATTGAGCAAGGAAACAGGGAGATTCAAAGAGAACAAGTCGATTTAAATCATTTTATTTAAAACATGGTTTAAACAGACGTTATAAGTATATTTACAAACCTTAGGCTAATTTTCATGAATATAACAGAGAGGAAAACTGATAGCTTGCGTCCATTGAGTGGGACGATCGACGTGACAATATTCATAAACAAATAACTTATTATTATAGTCGAGAAATATAAGATTTATAAACCACAATAAAGATCTTAGAAATCCAAACCAATGTTATCAAATTATATATTAATACCCAAAAGGGACTGGATTATAATAAAATATTCTGTGCCAGTAACACACTTTAAATATGAAGGAGATATTTTATATTGAAAGCCCATTCACAGTTGACAAACAGAGATATTTAAGTCTATTCTTAGTGGCAAAAGAGAAGCATGACCTCAATTAGGAATGCCCCAACAATGCTTATTACATAAGAGTAATTACAGCCCATATTAGGACATACTAAAGCCGAGAGTCCACGAAAATACAGAGTAGACCAACCCACCTAAACCTAGTCTCGGCACTGAAAGTGCGAGACAACAGACAGTTGGACCTTGCTATTATCAATTGCTCTATAGGAATTATCTCCGCTGTCCAAAGTCATAATAGCGGTCAAATCCACCTTCACCTATATTAATAGTGGTAGAACCATTCTGCAATATAACAAAGTTACCTTGACTCTAACCGCTACAGGGAATAATACAAAGCATTTGAACGATAATGTCTATAAATTAAGATGCTAGAAAATAGACATACTGGCTCCTACGGACATCAAACAAAGATTACATTACTTAACAACTTATACCAGTCTTAGTGCAAGTAATTAAACTAAGCTTCCTACACAAATATAATACTCAAGTACACGCTGCATCCCAGCAACATGAAGTGAGTGAGCTACTCCTAAACGAATTGCCTTCTTTATAATTATAAATATTATTAGCACCACCTCTTACTACCCGTTCGAGTTAATTGCATTGCTAAATTACAAATCAACTTTAAATAAATTGACAGACAATCCAACAGAACAAATACTAACTAATATCCTAACACATCCAAGCAGACATTAAGTGACTAAGCCTATATCAGAAGGAGACCTATTTTCCCAAAAGGAATGTTACCGCCCAGTCGGCGAGACCATCCATACCATCACAGACATCAGATATGCGTTGAGCATCAGGTGACTACAGCCAAATGTAGCAGCGTGTCTTCTTTTCTCAGCGATTGTATATTAAAATCCATCTTGTTTTCTCCTGCGTTCCCGTCTATGAGAACGGAGGAAGACGATCATGTGATGCTTGCGTCCCTCGTATAGAAGAATTGACTGGGGCGGGGAGCTTCATGCGCTTGCGCGCGACGTTCCTCCTTTCTCCTCAAGTCTTCACTAGAATTGAAGGTGTAGATAGATTCGAATGGGCCATTTGAATACACCGTCGGCTTGGGAGTTGTAATAAGACTGTGCATGCGATCAAAATGTAGTTCACATCAGCTGAGATCGTGGTTAAGTAGAAACATAGTGTTATGTTAGCGGTTGTTTATTAGTTGGATTATAGAGTAGATATTAAGCAAGAGTGAATACATGTATAATCCCTTATTGTGAAGGGTTTAAGACTTTAGTCCATCACCATAATCTTCATCACGACGCACGCCAATGAGACTTATCATCTGACCATTTTCAGAAAATGTCACCAGTCGAACAATCTGTTCATTTCCTGCTTTCCCCTGCTCCGGTTGTTGTAGATAACTGACTGTTATTTTCACCAAACGACTTCTGGCTTTCTAGTTCTTTTGTGATTTCTTCCTTGAGCTTAAATTTTTGTATCTTACCAGACGATGTCTTCGAGAATTCGGTGACAAACTTGAAATATTTTGGTATTTTGAAATGAGCAATCTGCAAGAAAAAAAAATTAAATGTATTTTATTTATCTTTCCCTTTTCTTTCCATATTATTATTCATTAATGGATATATTCTTTGTTTATAATCTGGTGTGAACTATCACGAGATATTGTTGGATTAACAAGTGCCAGTTTTCTGATCCAAAATGGACAGTTCCCCGCATTTTATGCATTTACCACATGAAGAATATTTGTAAAAACAACCAATTAAAATTACAGACGGGAGAAATATAAAATTGGTAAAGCATGACTCATATAAAGTAGTTGCAAACTCCATAAATTGTTCTGGTTCAAATACATTTTCTTTCAAGTCCGAATCTTCGAAAACATGCTAAGCGTAAGTGTTTAGCTTTCACATATTACTATGGTTTTTTTCCCCGTTTCAATTCTGATTTTGTTCACAATGGTAAATTAATGACCTGGGGTCTGGTTGTTACGTATGTCCTATAATAATATTTGCCTTTACCATTAGTAAATGTTATAATAGCTAAAAAAAACACCTAACAATTTGGGTTCTGCGGATATGTATGAATAATAATATGTGTTCTAAAAATGAGTAAGGTTGTATTTAGAGAAAGTGTACCCTAATTTTCAAGGAGGAAGAGTGGAAAACCATCTAGGAAAAAAACCGCCTGAGATTCGAACCCCGATCTACCCGTCTTTGGCAGGACTAGAAAATTGAAAGAGAAAAAAAAAAAAATCAAATCTAGCTGGCTAGATGTTAAAAATATTCCAATTAATTTATGTTTAAATTTAAGAAATTCATAAAATTACTGCTTTAATAACACAATAAACACAGCTTTAGAAAGAATCATTCAAAAATAATGGCGAACCCCAATTTAATATATATATATCTTGTTAACAGTTGGTACTCACTGCTCGATACAAAATAATACTTAAAACTTTTTCCACACCCAGCTAAAACTTACCTGCATCTGTGGTACATTTCTCCCGTGGTGGACTGGACTGCCAGTAGCGGTTAGGTCATGGTTCAAATCCCAGTCAGGTGAACTGAGGCTGTTTTATCCCAAATGGTTTTCTGCTCTCCTTCCACGAAAATGTGGGTACACATCCTTTAAACTCTACCTTCACCATCTTTTTTTCTTTAGTGTAAATACGCGGCGAGACACAAAATCTAGTTGTACGCAAGTACTGCTGAAATGGTGAATATTTCCACCGCTTTTATTTGCGAGTGTCTCAGAAGTAAACATTATACGAACCATTCCCTTGCAATATGCCCTGATGTCCTCTTGAGTGAGGGCAGAGCCCTCTTTCAGTCGCAGAGAGCAGGCCACCACCTCTCCCAGTCTGACGTCGTCAACACCAAACACCTGACATGAACACCACAGGCGCAATTATACGAGCAAATAATACAAGGGGGGAAAAAACACTTTGAACAATGGTATGAAAAACAGAATTCACACTTTATACCACTGTCAGTGAACAGGGAGGAGAACATTTTACACTACTGTCACTGGACAGGGAGGAAAACATTTCACACTGCTGTCATTGGACAAAGTGGAAAACATTTCACACTACTGTCACTAGACAAAGAGGAAAACATTTCACACTACTGTCACTGGACAAAGAGGACAGAGCCAAAATGTCGGACATTCTCTCTTCAACACTTATACTCCAATTTGTAGTTATTAATATTTTATTTTTATTATTTTGTCTCTACCCAGAAGCTGGGTTCTATTTTGGATTGCACATGAAGTTTCACAAAACTTGTAAAGAAGAGGTTTTGTGCGGAACAGTCAGCCACCCAATCAGCACTGTCTCTCCCTCCCCTCAAAAAATAAATAAATTGTACAACACCCCTGTCAGGAAGTAGGCTTCGTCCTTCTACAACAAGTTTCCACCACAAAAGCCAACTTCCTGTTCATCTAACGCGGCACCAAAATAATTATATAATATTAATTTAATGACATATTCTAAGTGCATTATCTTTCCTCCATATATTTTAAATTGTAATTATTCCTAATGTTATAATATCACACTAACATAAAATAGATGAAATGACTAAAAATTATTTAGAAAGCAAACAAAAATAAAGATTTTTTTATTTTTATCCAAACCAAATGGAAATTGTAATTTAAAACCCCACCTGAGCCTCCAAAATATCCGGATGAGTCTGTAGAAAGTCTTCTATCTCCTTAGGGAAAATATTTTCCCCGCCTCGATTGATCATTTCCTTGAGCCGACCGACGATTCTACCGTAGCCGTCTTCTGTCAACACAAACTGGTCCCTACAAACATACAAGTCACCGATGGAGATCCACGAGCACTCCAATTCTCAAACCGAGATTTGAATAGATACTCGGGCTCGAGAGATTTATTGGTTTGGGAATTTCAATCTCTTTGTATTAGGTTAATTATTCTTGCTATTTGTGTGTCTGGAAACAGATGACTAAATGTTTACCTTGTTATCCATCCCTTCGGCTTCGGGGGTAACTGGTTGATGTCACGACGACGGCGACATTGTGTTCAGACATGTGCGGGTAGGGGTAGGAAAAAGGTCGGCGAGAGTGTTCCGGCAACGTGAGTCGCGGTGGAGCATGAGGAAGTTCCGGCAACGTGAGTCGCGGTGGAGCATGAGGAAGTCCCGGCAACGTGAGTCGCGGTGGAACATGAGCAGAAGGATGTTCCGGCCACGTGAGTCGCGGTGGAACGGAAGGATGATCCGACAACGTGAGTCGCGGTGGAACATGAGCAGAAGGATGTTCTGGCAACGTTAGTCGCGGTGGGAAGTTGGGTGATGGTGGAGAGAGAAAGGGGGTTTAACAATATTGCTCTTTCGTAACATAAGACAATTTAATAAGCTCTCTCGTATAGATGGCGCACCCGGGTGGGTCACCACTGATTGGCCAAGGCTTGACTGACCTGCCTGACCGAGGAATCACCGTATTAAATACCCTCCACTGCTGCCTGGCCTTGTCCAATGGGAGAAACAGGGTCTTCCCATTGGTGTGTGCAAACTTGAGAGACAGTGCCCATCACGTGAGCCAATAGAGGCAGGAGTTCTCTTTGGCGCTGAGTATAGAGGTGAACTCGTCACGGACGGCTTAGAGAACATGGGCTGTGGAGCAGTCCAGGCAGTAGAGAGGGTGGGTAGCGCGGCCTGTGCAAGTGCGGAGGAAAGAGACAAGAGCCGACTGATCAGTGAGGCACAACAACCTTTCTATCTACTTGTCTGGGTGTTGTTGGTTGTGAAATGTGCAGGTTGGGGTGTAACAAAGATGGTAGTGTGCAGAGATCTGTACATTGGAATATTGAGTTTAGCATCTAAGAAACAGTGTAGTGTATGGCTGGTGGAAGAGAGATTAGCGCAAGACTGTTTCAAGTACATCTTAATTCAAACGTATACCATGTACAATATTATAACTAAGACCTATCTCTATTTTTCATGTTATCAAGTATAAATTAGTTTGTAGCTTAGTATTGTTTGTTATCTGTGTAATATTGAAAGATGTGTTTAGAGTTAGCTTCCTGTGACATTCACTTGTATATTTTTTTATCAATGGAGGAAGAATGGATTGTAGATTATCATCAAATTCGGCCACTTTGAAATCAAATATTAATATATGTTTGTATATTTTTTAGCATTGCCTCTTACTACCCATTCGGTATGTATGCATAATGTACTAATTACGCTAAGGTGTTATAGATGAGGAAGGCTGTCCCCACTTGAATGGAGGGATTGTGGAAAACCATTTGGGAAAAAACTTCCCTCAGTACACCAAACCGGGATTTGAACCCAAAACACCTTGTAATTGGCAGTCCAGTCTAATGTGAGGGTGACGCCTTGAACTATTTGGCCACCGATGCGAGTCGATGGTGAGTTAACTAGCCGGATTAATTAGGAATATTGGTTATTCCAAACACATTACACAACACAACAATCTTTTAACCACTCAGCCCAGCATTAAAAGCAACAGCCATAGAACAAGCCTCCCTCCTCCCCTGTTTATCACCTTAGTGGTGCAGAGGAGGAAGAGAGCAGGATAAATATAGCCCTCAACCCTTGCCCCTGGATAGTACTCACCCCACCAGCCCCTGGATAGAACTCACCCTGTTCTGAGCCAAAGATCTCTCCCCACCAGCCTTGGATAGAACTCACCCTGTTCTGAGCCAACGATCTCTCCCCACCAGCCCTGGATAGAACTCACCCTGTTCTGAGCCAACAATCTCTCCCCACCAGCCCTGGATAGAACTCACCCCACCAGCCCTGGATAGAACTCACCCTGTTCTGAGCCAACGATCTCTCCCCACCAGCCCTGGATAGTACTCACCCTGTTCTGAGCCAACGATCTCTCCCCACCAGCC
>CABFWB010000594.1:152584-177755 GCA_902151455.1 Timema bartmani | reverse complement strand
GCCCCTGGATAGTACTCACCCCACCAGCCCCTGGATAGTACTCGCTTCACCAGCCCCTGGATAGTACTCACCCCACCAGCCCCTGGATAGTACTCACCCCACCTGCCCCTGGATAGTACTCACCCCACCAGCCCCTGGATAGTACTCACCCCACCAGCCCCTGGATAGTACTCACCCCACCAGCCCTGGATAGTACTCACCCCACCAGCCCTGGATAGTACTCACCCTGTTCTGAGCCAACGATCTCTCCCCAATGTACTCCTTGTTTTGTCTTCGTCCCCCCAGTATTCTAGCATGTTGCAGTATCCCCGCACCAGCAACTCTCCTGGGGACCCCATGGGGACCATGTTCCCTTCCGGGTCGACCACCTTCACCTAACATGGCACCGCAACACAAATTCCAACAATAATCCGCTTAAAACAATTCTTTATCAATCTATTAACCAGCCCCATGGTTTACTGGTCAGTCCACCTGGCTACGAACCTAGGGGTCCCGGGTTCGATTCCCGGCTGATAACTTGGATATTTTTTCCGAGAGGGGAATGATTCCAACGGTCACCAGGTTTCAGTAAATTAGTCTTAAGTTAGGTTAACAATCCCACCAACTCCACAACTTCATAATAACTATCACCACATCATCTCATTGCGGGTACGACGTGTAAAAACCTCCTATGGTGTACCCTGGGGAATGTTCTGTGCCACCAGAGCGGCTAAAAGTCTACACATAAGGCGACCGAACCTGGATGTCATGTCCTTCCCAGTCATATATAGCATTCAATAAAAAATAAATCAATCCATTCAGAAAAAAACCTTTTGAGAAGCTCTCTAAATTGCAAGTAATGGCATAACATCACAAAGACTTACTAAATACATTCTTTTGATTCATAGATTAGTTGAAAGAGTTCCTTACAGAGATTGTAAGATCCAAGTATATTGTGTCTGTGCATATCAACAAGTTACCGTGACTCGATAGAAGCAGTGGTACCAACCTCTATATGTTCAGACACACATCCCACTGTTCTTGTCACTTTATCTATAGGATCATCTGGGAGAACTTGGAATGTTAGAGGCCCCGTTTCCGTCATTCCAAATAATGACTGGAATAAACAAAATGCAGATACAAGCATTCAATAATAATATTCACACTCGTAGTTAAACATACGTAACTGAACATATTAGTTTGTCAAATAATGGCCTTGAAATTAAAAACCGTTAAAATCTGTTCCTTGACCTATGTTCCCTCTCAGATAACCTTAAATGCCTGATTTAGTACTGTCTGTGGTATCCAAATCACTTTGGCCCCGAACCCAAGACACCAGATAACATATGGAAAATGGAGACTCAATCGAGACAGACTTGTAGACTCATTCTTAGCGAGTTTCCTCCGTTCAAGAGAAACAACTTTCTATAGATGAGTTCAATATAATTTTTTTTTTCCTAATTTAAATCTTTATTTCACCTTAAATCTTAAATCTGAGTTTTATAAAACATGTCAAACAAACAAGCTTAACTTTCCACAGTAGCGTTCCCTCAGCAAGAATGATAATATTCACAATTCCTAAATTCCTCAAGAAATAAAATAGAAATATTAACTAAATGACAATCTTTTTTTATATATATATAATTTAAATTTTCATTCCCATTTAAAATGATAAATCACTGGCCTGGGATCTGGCTGATGGGTTTGTTTTACAAGTATGTAAGGCTAAAAAACTAATAGTTATAAGCAACAAATTAAAACATTTAAACACTAAGCATCGAATATTCGTCAGCTTTGACTTCAATTTGAAAATAAAATTTCAGATTTGATGATTACAAAGCTTCTTCAATAAAAAATATGTATAGTTAAAATATACAATATTCCATAATATTTGATTTGGCTCCGAATTGGGAAACTGTACTTGGCACATCTAAAGATAGAATATTTAACATTTTATCCGGATCTTAAATCTAATTTTTCTTTCGAATCCTTGGATCTTGAACATCCTTCATGATCTGAAGCTTCAAAGGATCCTTACGTAATACTCTAGTGATCCTGAGAAGGGAGGCAATACTCACCGTGACCCTGTCGACGCCCAACACACGGAGTAGTTCCTTCATGAGGTGTTCTGAGCAAGAGGCCCCCCCAGTCACGACAGTCTCTAGGGATGGGACCCGTGCACCCGTCTCTTCCGCCAAGGACAGCACGTCCACGTGCATTGTTGGCGTCCCGTACACAAACGTGCAACTGTCGCGCACATACATCGTAATCGTATAAATATACATGTTGCGCACATGTTGGGATTGTACACTCACACACATGTACTAATCATGCTAGGGATAAGGAAGGTTTAATTTAAAGGAAGTGTAACTGCATTTGCATGGAGAGATAATAGAAAACCATTTTGAAGAAAACACGTCAGTACACCCAGACAAGATTCCAACCTCGATCACCCCGCCATCGGCTGTCCAATTTATTTCTAGAGTAACTGACACCTTAGACCAAGCATGTTCAACCTTTCCCCAAATTAGGGCCGCATAAGTTCTTGGGGAATTAGCCGAGGGACATAGATGAGATTTATAACACCTAATGCCCAAATATAGTACACACATATACAAGTCTGACATCTTAGCTCAACTGGTAGCATGTCTGTCTACTGAACTAAGAGCCCCGAGTTCGATTCCCGGCATGGCCGAAAAATGTATCATGGGTGAAATGGGGGGGTTTCATATTGGTGAATTAACGGCCGGGGGACTGGATGTTGTGTCTGTCCTAGTCCTGGGTTTGATTATAAGACATATGAAGCTTTGACAGGCCTAGCCAGCCGGTGGTGGGAAATATATGGGTTGGATAAAAAACTGAC
Organism: Timema bartmani; assembly: GCA_902151455.1. NCBI lineage: Eukaryota > Metazoa > Arthropoda > Insecta > Phasmatodea > Timematidae > Timema > Timema bartmani. The sequence continues at coordinate 174,913 of CABFWB010000594.1, read as the reverse complement.
CACAGGCTGGAAACAATCATGGATGGGAAATATATTGAATTAAACAATAAAAGGGTATAAGAGCAAGGCTTAAACACTTACCAATGATGATGATGATGATGATGATGATGATGATGATGATGATGATGATGATTGATGATGATTGATAATTTATGGATGATGATGATGATGATATCTAGAATATAAACTTTCAGTAATATTGAAACACAAAGTCGAGAGCAGGTTTAACTAGTGGACTTACTTCTCTTGTTGAATAGCTTTAAGAGTGAAGTCCGCACTGACGCTAGGAGATGGCAGCACCAGCGTGGCTCCAAACTGCATCGCGGTGAGTACACCAATAACGCTGCCGAATACATGGAAAAGCGGTAGGGGCAGGCATATCCTGTGTCGCTGGGGATTAAACAGTTAACACTCGCATACAATCATCACGAGATCCGCTTCAGTGGCCACATGGTCTAAGGTGTCACTCTCGTGTCGAACTAGAATGGGGATCGAATCTCGGTCAGGTGCACTGAGGGTGGTTTCACCCAAAATTGTTTTCCACTCTCTCTCTCCACTCTAATGAGGATAAAGTTCCTCTGAATTCAATCGTCCTCATTCCTAGCTCATTAGTGTAATTAGTACATACAGGTATAACCTGAACAGGTAGTAAGACGTGGTGCAGAAAATAATCACCATGAGGATGTTAAGAGAAAAGTATGAACACGACAATGGACTAAAAGCTAAGTTTTCATTGAGTCATTATTGAATTATATCGTAAATCTAAATTTTTTTATGTTAATTCTATTTTCTGAATAGTTTAGTCAGTAAAATAGTTCTGTTGTGAGTTTTTAAGAATTCTTGGGTTTTGTTAGCGTCTTCCCACCTATTTGGGTTATATATATATATGTACTAATTAGTAATTAAGCTAATGTGTTAAGGATTAGGAAGGTTGAATTAGATGAAGTGTACCCACATTTTCATTGAAAGCTATTTAGGACAAGTCGTCCTCAGTACACCTTGCTGGGATTTGAACCCTGATTTCCCGGTCACCGGTAATACACTGTGATGCGAACGTGACGCCTTAGACCATTCGACCACAGAAACGGGTAGTTCCTGTTGCTACTAGACTCGGAACTATCTATAATATAAAACCTTAACAGGGATTCAAATTAGAGTTGGGTCAAATCCACTATTTTACTATTTGAATCTCGAATCCAAATCTTCATCAAACTTTCGAATCTCAAATATTGAAATTGAATCCGAATCTAGAAAAAAATTATGAACTTCAAAGGAAATAGAAATATAATGGAATAATATAAAATATAAATGGTAACTAAATGTTAACATTCATTACAACATTCTTACATTCAGTTAAGTGTTAAATTAATGGTCTGGGGCCTGGTTGTTGAGCTCATCCTATAATTAGGTTGGTTCTGAACCACCAATTATCAGTTTTTGAGTCACAAATCCATTCTCTCTCAAAACCTGAAAGCTTGAGGATTCGATGTAGTCGAGGGTCTCATCCGTAATTAAAACCTTACCCTGGCAGAACAGTGGTTTATCACTCCCGACCAATGAGAGGTCATTTGAGAAGACGACCCTACCTTGTGTTTAAGGTTCATCCGCTTGCCGATGTAGTACGAGTTGTTGACCAAGGTGTGATGGCTGAGTAGTGCCGCTTTAGGAGTCCCCGTCGTGCCCTAGGGAGGAACATGATCCCAACCATTAACAACCTTCGATATGGCCGATGTTGCCCTTTCTATGAGCCTTCCATCGAGACTCAGATAATGAAGGATATATATATTTATATAGCTGAGCAGATTTACAACATATTGTTTAGTTTTATAAAGAGATGGCTTGGTTAAACTTTTTTACTAACTCGAATCACCATTATTTTTATTTTAATAAAAAATATTGAAACCGAATCTTAATCATATGTGGTAAATAGGAACGTGCGAGACTCGAAAATATCTTGAACATTCAAGAGAAAAATAATCTTGATCTTGTCTCGAAAGTTAAAAAATGAATCTCGAAAATTTGATAAATAAAAAACAGCAAATAATAACCCTAAGCAATTAAAAAACCAAAGCGGGAATTTATTATTTCCAATAATACCATAATAACTAAAAAATAGGCCGAAATCCCCCCTCCAAACCAGCTTTCATTAAGAAATGTTTTAGACATAAATATTGTTTTTCAATATCAAACTTTGACAATATAAGCTGCTATACATATACTATGAAATTAAATTATAAATGGTGTTCATTGTAACTACCTATCACCATTTTATTAATTGCATTTAAAATGTGTATGAGTTCTATCTCAAGTGTTTGAATGAACTATATATAAGACACATATCATAGGAGTGGAGTGCAGCCATAGCAACGCTTCTAGCCAAGGCCGTAGCCAGCCAATAATTTCAGGGGGGGTTTGGTGGGCACATCCCACAATTGCTGGAAGCTAGAAAAAATTCTAAATGATAAACAGTTCTAGAAGCTCTCTGAAGTGGCTTTTTTCATGGTAAAATAACCTCCAAAATGCCGAAGGCTAGGAAAATTTTGAAATAATTAACACCTCTAGAAGCTCTCTGAAGTGTTTTTAATGTTAACACAGCCCCCTAATTTGTATTTGTATCTTAATTTTAATATTGTTTGAACCATAAATAAAGCCATATATATTCTGTTCATAAAATTTCGCGGGGGGTTTGAACCCCCAAAACCCCTCCCTGGCTACGGCCTTGCTTCTAGCACATGCACAATTAGAAGCAGTTGAAAGAAAACTGACCGATGTGAAGTGGATTGTACAGCCTTGGTCCGACTGGATCCTATCCTGCAGTTCTGCTAACCTGATGATGGATTCTTTTGATCCCGCATCCATGATATCCTCATATTGGAACACACCCCTAACAAAGAGGAAAAACAGAGTCAGTAAAAATATGTTTACATGCTGGGGAAGAAGATGTGCAAAGTCAAATTATTCAATTTGTAACTAGCCTGAATAAAATATTTTTTGTTAAATGTCTTAGCTTTATGTTGGATTTAAAAAAATATATAATGTGGCTATTTATTTAACTTTATACAGTAAAATCATTTAGAAAATGTTTTATTTCACAATTGTTTGTAATATTTCATTTCTAATCTGACGAATAAAGTTATCATCACAACATGCAAATCAATTACAGTTATGTTTTTTCTTGGCAATCCAGATTATTGACGATTCGGATTTTTGACAAATTATCAATACTCTAATGTACTCCAAGATGTTTACATATGAAGATTAATTTCTAATGTACATAACAGCTCAGACTAGCAATTTAACCTAAATGGGGATATTAACTGTCAATATTTTAATTGGTGAGATTTCTTAGTTGTCGAAGATGGAATTATTTTCCAAAGTCTTGTGCATCCTTAATATCTTATTATATTTTTTACATAAATGTTATTGATTATATTAAATATAATTACTCTGTTACACAGAATAGTATTGAAGGAGATGGCTTGCCAATCATGAGAATATTGTGCCATTTATATTTTGATGTTTTTCCCAACCATGAAGCCCGAGTTAAAACGTGACTTGTGGCTTATGTGTGAATACATTGGAACTGTTTTGTCTGAGGAAGTTGAGGCGTATGGTATTAGATTGCTGATAACGTTCTCACGGGTTTAGGAATGATATTGGCTCTAGGAGGGGCCCCGTTTATAAATTAGACCAAAGGTTTCCAACTGGCATGTGGTCAGCGATTCCTTTTTTTTGCGGCCCGCGAAGTTTCTCGGAAAAGTAATTTACCACAGTAAATTGATATTTTTAACTGATAAACAAAAACTTTTGACTTGTGTGGGAGGAATCCACGAAAACTCCAACGGATGTTCATTCAGTAATAAACTTAATTGCGCTCTGTTTTTATAACAACTTGTGTATCCGCGCGAGTCCTATTTTCTTCCACCCCTTTTAGCTGATTATGACGCAGCCCGTCACTAAACGTGTTGATTTAATTGTGGCCTTCAGTCACTTTTAAGTTGGAAACCCCTAAATTAGACTATGCTAGGGTGAGTGGCGCCCCTAAAACACGTGAAAGACGTCTTGGTCAGAAACTGCGTTTATTTAAACCAAGGAATCATTGTGTGTGCTCTAGAAGGAACATTTGGCCCTTATATTTATTCTTAGGTATAGCACCCTCACCACTACCCCTAAATACATGCAGATTATGTTCAATTATTTGTTTATTATTTATTTATGTAAACCATCAGGGTGAATGAAGGAACCACCTCGGCTGGTTCTACGTTGACGACTCACGGCAGATTTTTGTTTGTCATGACGATGACGGACTTGAGGCTGGGTACACTCTCACTGTTCAGCTGCCCTGGCCGAGCCTTACGAATCTCTGGTGACACTTGCGACAGAAGCTGGTGAAAGTTCTGGGTCTTGAAAGTGTCGCCCATCACGAGGGCCTTCAATCCCACCTTGTTGATACAGTACTTTAGCTCCGAGCTCTGGTAGGCCGGGTTGATGTTGACCTGCAAGTATTACACGGCCCCACCAAGTGTCCACAGGTGATTGTCGAGTCAACCTTGGTTGATAATTGCTCGTGTAAAACACCCAATAAAAAAATACGGTGAAATACTAATTTTGACTAAATTACAATTTAAGAATCAAATAGCCAAAGCTATTATATTTGTTTTAGTGAGGATTTACTCCATCTACACATCATATTCTGAAAATTTAAAAACGATATCTGGACACGGGAATCGAACCCGGGACCTTTGGCTTAGTATGTCAATGCTCTAACCACTGAGCTATCCAGGAATCGTCCCGTGCCCAGGGTCATTCTTCACTCATATTTTAAGGCAGAGTCTATGATGGACGTGCAGAAATCGTCGGCTACAAATGTGTAATTTACTAAGTTCACGAGCTATCTGATATCATATATCTTATAGCTCATGAACTTAGTAAATATTTAAATGTCTTGCAGAGGTGCAAACATCCAACCAGTGATGACAAGAGAAAGTGCGGGAGTTGAGTCCTCACCAGTGTGAGTCCAGCTCGGGCCGCTGCGAAGCTTGTGATGTACCACTCACTGCAGTTGGTGCTCCAGAGCCCCAACCTGTCCCCGGGTTGCAGACCAATCTCTAGGAGACCTGCGGCCAGTCTGTCTGCCTACACCCACACCACTAGTGTCATCAGTCGCGTCGGTTTTTAGTGACTTAGTTTAAGACAGAAAGGATCAGTACTGGTACTATTGTTAATTGTAGAGAATGTGTGTTGAGCTCAATCACGTTGCAGTTATTGTGTGTTGAGATGAATAAAGTTGCAGTGATTGTATGTTGAGATGAATAAAGTTGCAGTGGTTGTGTGTTGAGATGAATAAAGTTGCAGTGATTGTGTGTTGAGATGAATAAAGTTGCAGTGATTGTGTGTTTAAATGTATCTAGTTGCAGTGATTGAGTGTTAAGATGAATCTAGTTGCAGTGATTGTGTGTTGGAACTGTATCTAGTTGCAGCGATTGTGTGTTGAACTGTATCTAGTTGCAGTGATTGTGTGTTGAGATGAATCAAGTTGCAGTAATTGTGTGTTGAGTTGAATAAAGTTGCAGTGGTTGTGTTTTGAAATGAATCAAGTTGCAGAACTGACCTTCTCTCGAACCTGTTGGAAAGTGACACGATGACCTTGTTGAACGGAGACCAACGCCTCATTATCACCAAACTTCTCCACCGACTGATCCACCATTTGCCCGATGGTGAGCGGGGACAAGGGCTCAGTCCCAGGGTTATGATAGTAACTTGGTTTCCAACCCACAAACAGGCATCTTCCCTCACTCAGTCTATGGACAAGAATGATGAGAAATTCTCGCATTGTCTGGACAAGAGCCAAAGGACAACACAATAGCAGGACTTATTACAAGATTAATATTCGTCTTTGTACATTTTCATCTCCTCTGAAATAAAATAAATAATTATGTTTTCTTTCATCTCTCATGCTTACACAATAATTAATATCTTCTTCTTTTAATCCACATTTAATGAGGCAGATTTCCCCGTTTCTTTTATTATTTAAAATTAATCTTTTTGATGTAAATTATACATATACTTATATTTATTCATCTTTTTAAAGTAAGAATTCATATATTTGCATTTGTTTAGAGTTATCTTTCCCTTCCGTGTTGAACACCAGCGCAGAAAGTGTCTGTCTGTTCCCGTGTCTCCTGATTGGCTATTGGAAAGAATCGGAATTAATTCTGGGGTTCTACAAATGTAAAAACGTGGAATAATTGACAGGGCATGCTGGTTTCTTGGCTTGTTCACTCTGCACTAGAGATGTAAATGTGGGTACACTTTCTCTATATTCAACCTTACTCATTCCTAACATATTAGAATAACTAGGACATAAGTGTAAGTATACCTCGAACGGGTAGTGAGATGTGGGGCTAGATTATAAAAATTAATATAGTTACATAAGTAATGAATTTTCAAATCAGACAAAAGGAAATATTAGAGGAATCTATTTTCTTGAAAATAACATATTAAAATTTGAAACAGATTTAACTATACCTGAAAAAATGTGTGATAAATAAACATTTAGTAGGATACTTNTGAGTTTTGGAAATTTTTTTGAGACGACTCAACTCGGACTAGACTCTTGAGTACTCGCATGCTCTTAAGCGGGCTAGCTGCCTAGGTAGCCGAGATATTGCCAATCAGGTGTTGCGCTTAGGTTAAATATTGACACGAGTTTGTTGTTTACTGGAATGAACACTAAACTATATTCTATGACTCTATACATATATAGACTTGTAAACATGGTTTAACAGTTGACCAAAGTCCAACAATCCACATATTTCTGTTGATCATTAATAGCTCAATGTCTGGGAAACGAAAGGTAACTGTTATAAGAGCAAAGAATGAATATTTGAGAATAGAATGATGTCATTTGATACAACATACATATTGTAATTTGTATTTTCCTCTTCCCCTGTTTGTTCTCCTACTACCGAACAGCCCTGCCCAGTAAAGTTATAAACCAACCTGCTTTCTTGGCGTTCATAAATCTATGATCAACTGCACCTTGGAGATATTATGCAGCAGAGGCTCACCTTCTGAAGACATTTTGTCTGGGATGCAAGTTGAAGACACTGGCGGAAGATTTGAGGGAAAGACAGCGCTTCATGGTGTCTGTAGACAACTTGTTCAGTGAGTGTTATGTCTAGGTGACACCTCTCACTCGCATATCACAAACACAACTGAACTCTGAGCCTACAATCAGTTGACCTTGATGCAAGATTACTATTCAGAGGAACAATGAGATAAGTCACCTTGATTCAGTGAAATTGTTCTTGCTAATTAGCGAGCTCATATTTATATTTTAGCCCTTACCTATTATTGCATCAATTCTTATCTACCCACAATGGTAGTCGTATGGTTTAATGCAATGCCTCGCTCTCTCTCCTTTTTTTAGCATCGCATCTTAATACCTATCTAGGTTACACGCATAGGTACCAATTACGCTCATGTGTTGGGGATAATAGGTTGCATTTATAGGAAGTGTCGGTGACCTGGCGGTCCAGGGGTAAGGTGTCAGACTTCTGTGCTGGGCGTCCGGGGTTCAATCCTCGGTCCCGGCACAGATTTATCTGATCGCCGAACCCTTCCTTCACCTCTGACAAGACGTGTATTTCCTACCATTACACATTAGCGTAAGTGCGTATAACCCGAACGGGTAGTAAGATGCGGTGCTAATAATAATAATAATAATATTAATAATAATATAGGAATTGTACCCGCATTTGTGTAGCTGAAGAGTGGGGAAAGCGTTAAGGAAAACCACCCTCAGTTAACCCGACCAAGATTCAAACCTCGATCTCTCAGTCATCGGCAGTATAGTCTATTGCGAGAGTGACACCTTAAACCATGTGACCACCAAACAGAGTTAATTTAATTTTTGACTGAATTTCCTAAAACAGGGGGATTAAGATTCCAATCCCAGTTGGGTGCTTTTTTTTTCACTCCCACTCTTTGCAAATGCGGTTGCACATTTCTTCTAACATTCTACCTTTTTCGTTTGTGTAGTTAATATATGCGTGAAACCTGAACAGGCCGTAAAAGGGGCTCATAAGGGACAGGAGGAGGGTGAAATAAAACACTAGTACCAAGTTTACTTTAGTCTAATCCAAGACAGACGTGCTAACCATGACACCAAACATGCCAGAAGAAACTTTTATATTCCATACAGTGATATAAACGAGTTCCTTTCTCCTTGAGCTGAGAAGCTTCACGAGCGGCAACATTTGACGACCAGTCAAACTAGCTCAACCAGTTTCTCAACACCAGCAGGATGGGATTTTAAATAACCAATCGTCAATATGTAAAATATACCTTTTTAACACTTACTAATCTTATTAATTTCTAATCAATTCAATTATTACCGATTTACAAAAACTTTATATTAGAAGTTGCACTTATTATTTCTGGCTCAAATTAAGTATATAATAAATAAAAAACATTATCCATAGTTTTAAGTATTATTAAAATATTAAAGTGAATAATAGTAAAAAATCTATTTAACCATTGTTCGCAAGCCTATTAAAATTTAAAAAGTTTTTTGACCCTCATTCTTTATAGTATAAATTTAATGTTTTATGTACATTTTCCAAGCTTGTTTAGTATTTAATACAACTCTCTTTAATACCTCTTAAACTTATTTATCCTCACATATTATATTATCCCTTACTAAACTTTAAAATGTATTTCAAAAACTCATTATTAGACTAACCTGAACCTAGTCTCGCTGCTAAGAGAATATGAACAACAAACCAAAGGTTCTGAGTTTGATCCCTGCTTCCAAGTATCGTTATTACAAGTAAGAAAATTTGATATATTGAGAGAAAAGTACTATTCTATATCCACTAATGAAAGTATTATTATTATTATTACTGTTATTTGTATTGCGGACTCCTTATTCTGGCAAGCTCCAAGCCTTTCTAGTCAACAGTTTAACACCACCACATCAGTTTCAAACCAGAGGACCAGTGTTCCATAGCAGTTACCGACCTTTCTGTCATTTTCTATGCAAGTTTATAGCATTATGTGACTAATACATTTACATAATTGTTGAATAAATACAAGTTGAATGAAAAGACCCTTCACCATTACAACCATTCTTATTTCTGAAAGCTACATAATAATAGTCAATTTAGATAATAACCTATTTTGAGAGTGCAGCCAGCTGAAACTGACTGACAATGGATAGGCTTTGGTTAACAAGGCTCTATCTGTCACCAAGTAACAAACACACAAATAGTAAAACCATTTAAAAACATCAGATATTGTCTCTGAAAATATAAAGAAATATTATATACACTAAAGTTGCGACTATCCAGCCCAAAGTGGCGGCATTCCCTGCTGGATAATACAATATCCGAGTGTAAATAACGTTCAGTATGTGTTTGCCTCATGTAGGTAGCTACACCTCCCTGGACACAGCTTCTGTTTCCAGCCAAATTAAAACAGTGCTACTATCTACACCTCCCCTGACACAGCTTCTGTTTCCAGCCAAATTAAAACAGTGCTGCTATCTACACCTCCCCTGACATAGCTTCTGTTTCCAGCCAAATTAAAACAGTGCTGCTATCTACACCTCCCCTGACACAGCTTCTGTTTTCAGCCAAATCATAATAGTGCTGCTCTCTACACCTCTCCTGACACAGCTTCTGTTTCCAGCCAAATTAAAACAGTGCTGCTATCTACACCTCCCTTGACACAGCTTCTGTTTCCAGCCAAATTAAAACAGTGCTGCTATCTGCACCTCCCCTGACACTAGCTTCTGTTTCCAGCCAAATTAAAACAGTGCTGCTATCTACACCTCCCCTGACACAGCTTCTGTTTTCAGCCAAATCATAATAGTGCTGCTCTCTACACCTCTCCTGACACAGCTTCTGTTTCCAGCCAAATTAAAACAGTGCTGCTATCTACACCTCCCTTGACACAGCTTCTGTTTCCAGCCAAATTAAAACAGTGCTGCTATCTGCACCTCCCCTGACACAGCTTCTGTTTCCAGCCAAATCAGAACAGTGCTGCTATCTACATTTCTTGACAAAGCTTGTTTCCAGCCAAATCAGAACAGTGCTGCTATCTACATCTCTTGACACAACCTCTGTTTCCAGCCAACTCAAAAGATTGCTGCTATCTACACCAACCAATAGTACTGTATTATACTCCAATCGCATGCATAGCAGTTATGATTTGCTGTCTTCAATGTAAGTTGTAAGGCATTTGCAATAAAAAATATTAATTACTAGTGGAGATGAACCGGTTTACTTTGAAACACACTTGTTAATACCGAGAACCGGGCTGGATAATCGATACTCTAGTGTACTTGCTTAAACCCGCATCTTACTACCTGTTGGGGTTATATGCACATGTACTAATTATTACACTAGTGTGTTAGGGAAGAGAAAGGGAGAATTTGGAGGTGTGGCCGCATTTCTATCGAGAGGGTGGAAAGGCATTTAGGAAAAGCCCCCTTCAATACACCTGACAGGGATTCAAACCCCGAACCCCCAGACATCGGCAGTCAGTCTAGTGTGAGTGTGATGCCTTAGACCAATCATGCAAACCCAAAGACAGCCCTATCCACGGGAAAGTAAATCTATTGGTCCCGTGTTGATTGTGGCATGTAAAAGAACCCAAGAAGCTATGTGAAAATACCTTTCTGGATAAAATTTGTAGACCCTTTTGCTCTCGCTCAAAGAAATTCAGTGTAGAAGGTAGCGGGGACCCTCCACGCTTCCTGAATTCCCCTAAACTATGGGATTTCTACCAGATGGTGTGGGCAGCACTAACCGGTCAAAGGGCTGACCGCATACCCAGTGCCAAATGAATAAAAATCACATCAAACCAACCTTCGGGATGACTTAAGAAGAATATTACACCTAGGCTACTCATATCATTTATTTTCCTTTATTCTGTATTGTGATCAATATTTACATTGATAAGTAGGACAATTTTTGATATTAATTCACTGATTAGTAAATTACCAAACAAAATATGATGATCAGCTGACAAGAACTAAATTATTAAACTATGCGGAAAGCTATCTGCGAAAATCTAAATGTGTTTGCTATGGCACTTAGTTTTACTATCAAAATATTATTTGTCAATTTTAGTTTAGTACAAACATCTTTATATCTACCTTTTTAAAATAGACCTAGCCTAAGGAGATAATGTAGGTTTACATGGTATTATTATTGCAAGTTAATTTTTCAAGCTGCCCTGATAATCATGACAATTTCTTGTTGACTATGTGAGTCATGATGCACTATTTTTATCAATATGAAATTTATACATTTTGGTCCAACTCATGTATAAATATTACCTATTTGTAAATATTGCATTATTATTTTCAATTAAATTTAATTAACAAATGAAAAAAGTTAGTAAAAGGCTAGTAAGTAACTAAAAACTGAAGTTGTGATTGTTTATACTGTTAGTTCCTTGACCAACTACTCAGTTTAGTTACCAATGCCATATGGAGATAATGAAATTAGTATTGTAGGTTAGTACAGTTTTATTTTTATCACATCAAACCGTGTTTGATATGGGCTTTGCTCCAGAGCTTGCAGGGAACTTACCGAGGGAACCTTCCATCTAAAACTAATAGTACATAACTACCATATTTAATATAGCGACTAGACATTAATAAAAATAACTAATAGTAGATCAGGTTTACAACATTTGTAAACTTGATAAAAAAAAAGGGTGTGTGTTATCATTTTCTATCAATTTAAATTTTGGTAGATTTAAAATGCGAAGCAAAGTCCAAGTAAAAGTGTTTTTGTTGTTGTCACATAACAATGTGTGTGATTTTTAAATGATCCATAAAGTGCATGGAGGTAAAGACAAAGGTTTAGAGAGATAAACAAAGCCCAGGATATTATTTTATGCCGACAGATATGAATTTATCTCTGCTTACGTTATAGATGTTATTAAAATAGTGTTTAGTGGCAGTTATAAAAATGATTGATATATGTTAAAACATGTGTTCTTTGGTGAAATAACCCGCCTCAGTGGCGTAGTTGGCTAACGCGCTAGTCGTGTTGAGCTCGACTGCCGAGGACAGGGAGATCGAGGTTCAAATCTTGGTCGGGTGAACTGGGGGTGGTTTTTCCTAAATTGTTTTCCACTCTCCCTCCACGCAAATGCGGGTTCACTTCCTCTAAATTCAACCTTCCCAATTCCTAATCTATTAGTGTAATTAGTATTTAAGCGTATAACCAGAAAGGGTAGTAAGACGCGGTGCTAAATAATAATAATAATTTAGTGAAATATTTCAAAAATGTTCATAATGTAATAACCATATTTTCTTCTTAGGTACAGTAGTCTACTTTAAAATGTTTGGAATATGTGAAGGTTTTTGTGGGTGCCGAAGTCTAAGGAGATTTGCCCTTTTAAAAGCATTTCTTTTCAATTCAGAAATGAGAAAAATATATTCTGAAAAAAAACCCAACCTTTTTCAAAATAGTTAATTTTGGTGAAACACTATGGGGCCTAATTCACTCTACGAAGCTGTGCCTTGATAAGATTACATTTTGAAACAACTCAACATTTGTGTTCCAATAATATATTTTTAACAGTGCTTGATTATTAGTAACCTGAGTTTACGCTCCAAACCATTCGCTTGTTTTCAGTCTATTACGCAGGTACTAAAATCTGTTTTAACGAGTTTCTAAGGTGGGTTGTTCAACAACTCTAGTCTAAACATTGTCGATTGTTGTGTTCCAATATCACCCAATATATTTCATAGCATTTGGGAAGGTAACCACTTAAATTAATAGGCTACATAAGATTTCACAACAGTTAGCATTCAATCTATTCTATGGTCACCCTTCTCTACATAAGTTTTGCAACCTATGAGATTTCTGAAAGATTAATTATAACCTAAACAATGTTCACAATTTTTACAGGTTACAGAGCGTACAAAATGGACAGTAATTGTTGACAATATCTCTAGAAGGGAAAATGGTTTAGTTGCAATCCATTCATGCCAGTTTATCTTGGTAATTAATTTTCATTCTTTTAAATAGATGCTAATATTATTGTGGTATTATTTAAAGATGGCTACCGGTACTATTTCTATATTATAATATTACTGTACTGTTTCTTAGCAAATATCGGTGCTTACACATTTGTGTTCTATTTACATTTTTAACATTTTGTAAATAAATAATGTCAATTTTATTTGTTACTTCTGATGAGTGTTGTAGATAACAAGGGTACATTTCTTGCTTCACTGTACTTTGGGTTTCTTTGATGATGGCTCGTCATCTTCCTCATCCCCTGCGGGGTTCTGGAAGATCGGTTGAGGTTGTGTCTTGTTGTACGCCGGGGACACCCAGTAGGGATTCTCCGCAGCGTCTTTTGCAAACCTCAAGATGGCTTCTCTGGGATCTTGATCATCCTCCACTCGCTTACTCAGACCCAAGTTGCGGATAACGTAGGAGCTGAGGGTCCCGCCGGACGACGCTACGCGACCCCCTTGCCCGGAAGAGATGGGCAAGTCTGGGCGATGGGATTTCATGGGGTCTTGCCTGTCCCTCTCAATCTGTTTCCTGATAGATTTTGGTTTCTCCTGACGGAACATGGGCAGAGCGTGCGGTGTTAATATCTGCTGAGCTGCGACTATCTCCACCTGCTTCACCTTCCGTCTCGTCTTGACCACACAAAGCTTGGCCCCTCGCAAGCTACGGTTGTTGTCGTAGTAGACCTTCACCGTACCGTTACCACAACCCACAAATAACTGGTTCAACTTTGGATGCCAAACCGTTTTAATGACGTGTGAATTTGTTACTGTAATTTCTTTTGCAAGTTCAAAGTTTTTTGTATAATAAAACAAAAGCCTTCCATTTGTTTCCCCTTTCCTCACAGACTCACCGGTTAAAACCATCGAGTCATCGGGGCTAAACATACAATCGGTGCTGGAGTATCGAGAGAAGAGGTCAGTGACCGTGTGGACAGGTTCTTTGAACGCTCGTAAATCCCACAACTTCAAAGAGTCGTCGCAGCTCCTTGTGGCCAACAATGACCCCAGGTGGGAGAACGCAATGCAAGAAATGTCGTTACCCGGCTGGTGCGCACCACGTAGCAGCATGGTCGTGTTCACAAACATCTTACGATGGTCCCACATTTGTATGGAGCCATCTACACAGGCGCATGCTACAAGATTACCATCTCTGCTGTAGCCGCAAGCTGTCGGTACGGTTTTCAAACCGTTATGTGCGCGGCATTTTATTATTGCTTTATGTTGCATGGTCTTTTCTACATCCCATAGTCGACAAGTGCTGTCTTGAGAACAGGTGAGGAATTCGTTACGCTGCCGAGGGTGCCAACACCCGCTGTTTAGCGACGCTGTGTGTCCTTTAGTACGAGCCATATCCGCGATATATTGATCCCCTTTTACACATTCTGCAACTTCAAAACCGTCTCGATCTAAAACTTTGGCTTGAGAAGTGCCAGAAATTACTAGTATGACATCACCGGTCGTGGAATACTGAAGAGCACTTATCGGGTGGTTCTCACAAGGTTGTAAGGTGCGAAAACTCTGCAGTGTCGCGTCCATGCCGGCAAAGTCCCAGAACCTGACTTCGTAGTCAACTGACCCGGTGGCCAAGCGAGCCCCCGCAGGGTCCGCTGCGACCGCCACCACCGCTTTAGAGCCGTGCAGTAGAGACACCTCATGGCTTGATGGAATATTGTCTCGAGGGTCAATGGACTCGTCGTCATCACTGTCATCAGAGTCACTTTCGTTGACTTCATCTTTAGCGGTGGTTCTTGTATTCCCACCGGCAGGTTGTTCTGCAGAGCTACTTTGACCTAGATGTGACAGCTCTTTAGGTATTGGAGGGCCTATCAGCTCATCATCACTGCTGCAGTCATCTTCACTATCAGTTGACTTTGTATCTGCAGTCTGAAGCGACAAGGGACCTAACTTTTCTGTCGCAGCTTCAACGGCTACTTTGTTCTCTCTGGCCGCTTTGGAGACTTGATGAACAAGTTCATCTACATCAAATTGTTTGGCTTTTTTACCAAAGCCTCCAAAACCCATCACACCCTGCATGTTTTGGGTTTCGATGTCGGCTTCCAAGGTTTCTGTATCATCGAATGTGTCATTGTCTGTATTTGACTTGGATTCAAGTCTACCAAATGTACCAAATCCTGTTAAGGAAGAGTTTTCTTCTGCATTTTTTTTATCATCATTTCCCAAAATATTTGATGGAATTCCTAACTTTACACCTATTTTTCCGAATGTTATTAGGCCTTTCCTTTGTTTATTCATGACGACTGGTTGTTGCTATGACGGACGAAAAAAATATGCCTAACCAAGACTTTGTCTATAAATAATAATTCATATTTGTGTGAGACGAAAACATTTCAAAATCACTTATGTGAACATGTTGTTTTAATCTTTATACCAGGTTAAAACTAAGTATTTATATGAAAATATGTATAATATGCTTTCTTCAGCGTATGTAGGCCTATAATTGTGTTTTTGTTTTAAATGCTAACTTTTGTTTAGCATGGAAGTATTTTCATATCTTTTTATCAAGCTGAATAAGTTATGAAGGCCTTAGGACAATTAAAAGAGCTTAATTGAATTTCAAAAAGTTCATTTTGACCACATTCGTGCTCGAACAACACAGTTACTATAGATAAAGTTTATCTTAAAACAACAACAAAATAGATTTACAACATTTCTAACTATTTATTCCTTTTACCTTATTTATCTATGTAATAAACATCCCATAGTACATTCCACCAAGGTCTAAGATATACTGGTCTGGCAACGCTTTAGTTTTAAGGATTAGATATTGAAGTCAAAATCACTGTCAGAGTCACATTGTAGGAAAAGTAATAAGCTTTCATTTCAGGTAATATTATGGTGGCCAGAAAAAATAATCATATACAAAAAATAATCTTATTATTAACGAACGTATGAACCAGGCAAAATTATTCTTTGCTAATGATTGTAAAAACATTCAAAGTTGCTTGTTAGTGCTAAATATATTCTCTTTACATAAATTAACTATTTACACTGGGGGCTGCGTTATATTAATTAATTTACAGTGTAAAAACATTATTACAAATAAAATATATTAGAGTAGTGATTTCCAAACGTTTACAGGGCTTTACCCCAATTTTTTCATAAGGAACCATTACGACATCTTAATAGCCTACAAGCCTTTGCATTCATCTTTTTTTCTTTGTATATGTCATACAACCTCTTAAATTCTGTTTCACTCTTCACGGCAATCAACTTCTTTCACTTATTCATTCCGCCCTGCATCTCTTGATAAGTTTTCTACCTCCACAGGTCCACACACACACATCTTTTGCGCACTCAACTACAGCGTATTTTATTATGTTCTAAGCACTTTCTATATAATTAACATTTATTTTGACATTCCATTCATGCTCTTATTAAGTTAAATTGTCGCCCAGCAATCTTTCATGTTGCGCTCACACTCTAGTATTCTTTATTAAATTTCTAAGTCACTCATCATACACGTATTGATAGTTAAAACATAATTTATAGGAGCTAATGCGAATTGTAGAATTCACTTTAATAATAATAATTAATAATAATAATAATAATAATAATAATAATAATAATAATAATAATAATAATAATAATAATAAGCATCAATTGTAAAAATAAGATTTAGGGTAGACAGAGGTCTTATGGTCTAACTCTCTACTCTCGTGTTGGACTGGATAACCGGTGACTTTATGAGATGATCAAAAACAAAGATTTATTCCGTTATCTTTAAAAAGAGAACAGAAAGGATTGAAAAGCTCTTCGTGTCACCTCAGAGAGAACAGCCTGTTCCATCTGCTTCTAACTTACGCCAAGTTGTACTCATCACAGGTAAAGAACTGTTCCCAAAAGTTTAGGCGGATAAACCTAATGGCATAATCTAGGAGTAATAAGACTTTGACCAACGTCATAAAAGATTAGTGACTGGAACTTGAACTTGAATACGTGATATTCCGAATCAAATTTCTGATATTTTTGTTATCAACTAGTCGTCAGCGGTTCAGATAAAATTTACACTTTTTTTTTTAAACTTATGATTCGTCGGAATTTTCAAGTAAGATTATCAGTTTCTTATCAAACAATGCTGAACTTGAGTACTATCTAGTCAATCTATCTTCAACAAGCATAAATTAAATAAATATATCTGACATTCGGTGTTACGAGGTGAATAATTAGCATTTATTATGCTGGTATCTTATCTTTCTCCCTGAAAAAGTTGTTCATTACTTCTATTGACACAAGTTTGAAGACTAGAGGTGCAAACAGCTAAGTGATATTCTAATCAATTGAATTTTACTTTAAATCAATGTTTATAATTCCATTACATTAAAATTGTATTTAACGCCGTGACAAAGTACAGTACAATGCTTTAGACATAAATTTTATTTTAGTGGCTGTATAACTGCGACCCCCTGTGGATTTGTCTAAAAATGGGAGCCCATGTATCAAGAACTGATTTTGAGTGGACTTATACGGAGGAACCACATGCCAGCCGCCGTAAGGTTATATTGGCTAAATATCCTCAAATTAAAAAGTTATTTGGTTTTGATCCTAAGTTCAAGTGGGTGGTAACTGGATTGGTATTAATACAATTTGTCATGTTCTTTATCATGAAAGACCAGTCGTGGCCAATGATATTCCTAGTAGCTTATTGTTTCGGAGGCGTCATCAACCATTCGTTAATGTTGGCTATCCATGAAATTTCACACAACTTGGCGTTTGGTCACGCTAGACCCATGGCCAACAAGATGTTGGGATTTTTCGCCAATCTGCCCATTGGACTTCCATTTTCTATAAGTTTCAAGAAGTATCACCTTGAGCATCACAGGTACCAAGGGGACGAGAAACTCGACACAGACATCCCGACTTACGTTGAAGCCAAGCTGTTCTGCACAACGTTGGGTAAATTCTGTTGGGTGGCTTTGCAGCCCTTTTTTTATGCCTTCCGCCCCATTATAATCTACCCAAAGTCTCCAGTTTTTCTTGAAGTGGTCAATGTGGTCATTCAGATGACATTCAACGTCCTTGTCTACTACTACCTGGGTGGGAAGATATTGGTGTACATGTTTGGGGGATCCCTGCTCGCCATGGGGCTACATCCTGTTGCGGGGCACTTCATCTCTGAGCATTACATGTTTCGAAAAGGGTATGAGACATACTCGTACTACGGCTGCCTCAACTGGATCACGTTCAATGTGGGTTACCACAACGAGCATCACGACTTCCCTGCCGTCCCTGGCTCCCGTCTGCCGGAGGTGAAGCGCATCGCCGCCGAATATTACGATAACCTGCCTCAGCACAACTCTTGGGTCAGCGTGCTCTACGATTTTGTGATGGACCCTGACATTGGCCCCTATGCTCGTATCAAGAGGAAGCACCGCGGGTTGAAGACGTAGTCTTAAAAAATTTGATTCAAATTAGCAAATCTTTTTTGTTATATATTGGACTAATCAATTTTCTTTGGAAGCAGTGGAAGTAATGTCGATTGGCTAGGCCTGGTAACAAATTACAATTTAAGATAATCTATTTTTAATTGCACAATACTAAATAAAACTCTTACATTAACAACTTATTCAGTTAAATTGTACTTTTAATGATACATAGAAAATAAGTTGAGTCAACAAGTCCTTGTATTTAATGGGCCGGTACCCATTAAAACACTTCTAAAACTTCACATTTTGGTTTATAAATAAGCCATGTTTGGTTTGGACAAGACTGAAAATGATTATATTTTTATGGACCTGACATCTAATGACTCATCAAGTTGATAGGTTGACGTTGTACCATGTTGATCAGCTGAGCTCGAAACACTTTTGACCTCTACACTTGGATATATATCTAACATAAAACAACTACTCCCAATATGTCTGTATAAGCATATGAGTTCATATCCTAGTCAGGTACTGAAGGTTGTTTTTCCTAAATGGTTTCCTGCCCTCCCTCCACACAAATGTCGGTATCTTTCCTCATCCCTGTTCCATTGGCATAATTAATGCACGCACGTACATAATCTGAACGGGTAAAAATACATGTAGTGAAGACTGCTCTTATCAAAAAAGAATGCAGATGGTCAGTAACATAAAAGGAAGGGGGTGCAGGTACTTTTTTCATTTATCTTTTTTGTGAAACCCCTAAACCGTACACTATCCAAATTTGCGTCTTCCATGACGATGCCACGTGCCGAAAGTTTGTACTTACATCTAAATTATAGCCTGCGCTCAAAGAGCCGATTGGTGCTCTAACGAGAGGTTGCGCTTGCGTTGAACTAGATGCATTAACGCCGTTCACCCCCCCAAGACTGATCAGGCATGAGAAGAATTCTTTAGGGTGACGAATGTTTACAACTAATTAACTGAATTTGGTTCTCTTTGTATATTTATTTCTCATTAAGTTTTGTATGGTAGGTTATGTTGTTATTTTTAATTATTATTGAAGCCAATTTTATTTTTATGTTCAACACACAGGGTGTCTACCATCCGAGAAAATCAGGGAATACTGAAACTAGCCGGGAATTTGAAGTTGTCGGGGGGGGGAAACGGGAATAAGTCGAGAATTTGGTAATTTACAACAAAAAATCTGTGAAAATGTTGTTTTAATCAAAATATGGAATATAATAATCAGTAAATTACAATATTATCCAAGCTGTTTTTTGTTTTTGTTTTTTGTAATTGTAATATATTTTATAATTTTCTAATTCCTAGTAGACTATGTTAATACAAATAAAAAAATATGTTTATTTGCATATTAAAACTTATTAATATTCATAAAAAAGATTAATGAAAGAAAACATACTGTTGAGTCAGGGAATTTTAAGAATTGATTAGGAAAAAGTCAGGAATTTCATTGCTCTAGTTGAGTAGATACCATGAACACACAGCCTAATGGTAACTTAATTTAAGAGATAGGGATGAGGAGGTTAGTTCAAGGGAAATGCAGCTACATATCCGGAAAAGAATGATTAAACCATATAAAATTGCAATGTGGAAAACCAACCTTCGTGCGAACGGCCTGGATTTGAACCCTGGAGTTTGTGCCAACAATGAACAATAGCTATGCAAGTCCCTTCCCTTTGATAAGGGTCCGGTAACCGTTTTGGGCCCCAATCAACTCATAAACTTATCAAAGATTCTTCAGTCATCCATTTCTTTTCATCTTATTTTTATTCTTTAAATGTTTATGTTCCCACCCTTCTAGAAAAATTATAGAATAATTAATGAAATGTCCAATTACATATTGAACTAATTAATTTTCTTTTAACATTATCGATTATGATAGATCAAGATAATTTTAATCACACTCAAAATATTATTAGAAAGTACTTGATACATTCGCAAGTTTAGAAGACTCGAAGATCGACTTTTAATGTCCTTGTAGTTTTCTTACGCGATGGACTGCAAATTACTGAGAGATTGGCTGTCGATCACAATCGACTAGTTGTCGACCCCTCCTTAGTCCTTGCAGCCTTAGTTGCTGTCTGTCTGTCGACTCTTTATAGTACCTAACTGTCTTTATTAAAAGTGTAACCGTTGCTATGAAATGTTTAAATTGTAAGTTGGTGACAAAGAGGTAATAGATTTATCAAAGAGGAAAATAATATAATTTCAATAAATTGTAAATTGATGAGTGCATGCACAATAATATAAGTCATTAAATTCAAACACTAGTGTGAAGTTTGGTCAAGGGCACGCCTATTAATTATACAGCACTAAGCCGTTGTTTTGTTAAAATGAACGTTAGATGTTTCGCCTTGTCTGCTAGTTTGTGTTCTTATAGAGGTGTTTCTTAGCCTGAATTGTAAATAAAATTGCTACATTAATGTGTGCCATTAAAATTGATGTTTATATCATAGTCCTTGTATATAATCAAAATATATTTTAAATTAATTTTTAAATATGAATGTGATAAACTTTTGTAATATACATTTATAGATATATATACATCTAGTATTGTAAGTTCAGAAAAAAATTGCCTCGACTAGAAATTGAAATTGTGTCTGAATAAAAACAAACTTGTAGCTTTTCTACTAACTCTTTGAATTTTGTATAAATGAATAAGTGAAGCTATTTTTCTTTTGTCTGTTCTATTAAATGTACATATGAGGCCTACATTTTAAAAGGTGTAATTACTTGTTTTGTAATTGTTATATAGGGCCTATATGTACAGCATTTGCTTGAAATTCAGGTTTTTAGTTTTAATTGGGATCCAAAAAAATAATGCATAAATGAAGACTGTAACTTAGTTATGTTGAAATAAATTAATTCAAATTGTTTAGTTTTTGTTATTAATATCAATTTACAAAATAAGAACCATTATTATTGTCCAGATATTAAAATATCCTATAATATTAAATGTGTTGTTCGAAGAATTAATTTGTAGTGCATTATCATTCAAGTTAATTCGATCCCCCTCCCCCAACATAGTTTTTTCCCATAATGGCCAAAATGTTTTCTCGTTGTTGACCAGTTGTCTATTTTGAAAAACATAATATTGACGTCACATAAATTAATTATATTAGCGCAGTGTGTTACAATAAATACACCTGATCCATCAACAGCCGTGTATTCCACAGCACTCGGAAACTAGTCGCTTGGTTCTCGGTGCTAGTGCGAGTACTACCATCTTAAGACTGACAAAAACCTCAACAAAAGCTGAAAAACAATCACAGATACAAAACTTTCCTGTACCGTCTTCCAAATATAATACAATTACCTCGTAAAGTGGAAAGAGCTTTTCCTTGTAGAGATATATTATATATTCGCATATATTGTTCGTCCTTGATGTTTTACCTTTTACGTGTTCCTATCGGTCTCTACAATTTTCCATTTTCTCCCTTTTGTGTTTTTTGGTTGCCCCTTTTAGGAAGTTACGTTGTGAGTTTCACACTCCCTCCTGTTGAATCTTGATAGAACGAAACCTAGGTCGGGGATTGGGTGGTAACAATTGATTTTCTTCAAGATAACCACTTTGTCCAGTGGCAGCAGTGTAAAGTGTGAACTGTGTTCTTCTTTTCAAAGTAAAAGCCATATTGTGTTTGTTCCTTTTATATGTTTCTTTTACCCTTTCCTGTACTTTCTTACAAATAAATTACAAAATCTGTAACTTTAAAACCATTTTGTGTCAAATTTGACTAAAATTTGCTTTTTATAATTGACCCTTATCAACTTTGGAAGTTTCGGTGGCCGAGTGGTCTTGAAACCAAATTTGGAAAAAAAAAACAACTTTGTTTTGCCTTTATCTTAAGCACAAATAGCACCAACTTTGAATAT
>CABFWB010000594.1:91239-109586 GCA_902151455.1 Timema bartmani | reverse complement strand
GGACAACTAGCTTGATATGTTCTAGGGACAGGAATAACTAGCTTGATGATATGTTCTAGGGACAAGGACAACTAGCTTGAGGATATGTTCCAGGGACAGGGACAACTAGCTTGATATGTTCTAGGGACAGGGATAACTAGCTTGATGATATGTTCTATGGACAAGGACAACTAGCTTGAGGATATGTTCCAGGGCCTAGTAGGCAAAAGGGCTAATTGGGTCAGCCCTAGTTTTGTTTAAAAAAATATTTATAAAACATTTTTACAAGTTCTAAAAATTATTTTTTTTGTAAAATATCTCCTTATTCATCTTGTTCAAACTAGTGTGAGATGATATGTGATGTGAAACTAGTGTGAGATGATATGTGATGTGATATGATGTGAAACTAGTGTGAGATGATATGTGATGTGATGTGATGTGAAACTAGTGTGAGATGATATGTGATGTGATGTGATGTGAAACTAGTGTGAGATGATATGTGATGTGATATGTTGCAGTACCTGGCGACCCAAGAATCACAGTCGCTGCGCTGTGACTTGATACGGTTCATTGTGGGTGTAATACATCCTACCAACGAGCTGCTATGTTCTGACATCATCCCACGCTGGGCTGTGATTGGTTGGCTCATCACCACTTGCACTTCAAGCGTGGCGGGCTCCAACGCCAAGCTGGCCTTGTTCTATGACTGGTTGTTCTTTGACGCGGAGAAAGACAATATTATGAACATAGGTGATGTATTGGCTCATATCAAAGTATGTGCCTAATTAGTATTTACTGATTAGTAGGGGTGTGTGAAGCTTCGAAATTTTGACTTGATTAAAAAAAGATTTGACTTTACTTCGGAAAAAATTTCGGCTTCAACAATTACGAAGCTTCGCCAATAAAAATATTGACAGATAAAATACTAAATTTATGTTCATTTACTGCTGTTCTAAGCTCTTTTGTTCATTACAGATTAATATTCATATGAAATAATTACAAACAATTTATTGTATAAAGTTTTATACATTAGCACAATATAATGTTTTTTTAAAGCATAAAACAATTAGAAAAAAATAAACATTTTTTTAGTATTGCGTCTTACTGCCCTTTAGAATTACAGGCTTATTTACTAATCAAGCCAATAGTTTTAGGGAGACCTACCCAAGATTTGAATCTCGATCTTCACCTCATTGTCACTCTCCACTCTTTTGCGAGATTAGCGCTAATGAAACTTTGATACAACTTAGAAAATATTTAATATATTTAGTTTGAATACTCAAAATTTTTAATTATATCTCGAAAATGTTGAGTTTAATTTATTTCATTCAATTTTTTAATATTATTTTATATAAAATTTAATCCCTCAATATTTCCTTTTGTTTGCCTTTAAACTCGACTCGAAGTGAAAAATGACATCTTACACACCTCTACTAATTTCAAAGCTTTACAAACTAGAATAAATATCAACTGTAAACTTTAGAGATGGGCCGGAAACACTATTTTAAGAATTAGAATCTTGGAAAAGATTATGAACATAAAAGGGAATATAATTGTAATAAAACAATAGAAAGTAAAAATAGTAATTAATATTAATATTCTTTCGTAAAGTCCATTCATTATAACATTCATACATTCAGTTAAGTGTTAAATTACCGGTCTGGGGTCTGGTGGTTAAGTTTGTACTATAACCGCGCTTTGAGCTGAAATACCAATGAACAGTATTAAAACTTTAAAATAAATTCCAATAAAAAATTTTGGAGGAAAAAACAACTTATTTTTATTTTTTTTCAAACCTCGAATCATATATTTTTTTGTATTCTCAAATCTCCTTAAGGATTTGATATTTGTAAAATTATTAACATGTCTGCTGTTAATTCCTCAACACTGTACTCTTGACATTGAATGTAAGAGAGACTAGGAAAGTGGAGGCCATGTGAATGAAGTTTGTGAGGAGCATGAGATAGTAGAGGAAGCTAGGGTGAGATGGTATGGTCATGTAATGAGGATGTTGGAGTACATTGAGATAGTAGGGGAAGCAAGACTGAGATGGTATGGTCATGTAATGAGGAAGTTGGAGTACATGAGATAGTAGAGGAAGCAAGACTGAGATGGTATGGGCATGTAATGAGGATGGAAAAGAAGAGAACATCAAAGAGAATGATGGAGATGAAGTATATAGGAAAAAGACTGGAAGGGAGGCCAAGAGTATTCAAGTGAAAGAAGAATGGAAGCAATTAAAGGAGGAAGAGTGTAGAAAGGATAGAGGAAGATGGAGGCATTTTACTAAACTGAGCCGGCCACAGGCTGGAAACGATTGATACTCTTGTAAAGGCAGGATACTTATGTTTGTTTATATTTTGACAGAACCAGCCATCTTAGTAATGCACAATTCAATGAGATCACATCCTGCTGTCACCGCAACGCTCTTAGACTTCCTGTGCCGAGTAAGTCCTCGTTTGCTTATATTTACACTTTAAAGGGGAGACAGATGATCACTACTATTTTTTTAATAATCCGAATCATTAACTGTGCAATGAATTGCGTGGTTACCTTCAAACAGACAAAAAAACAAACTAATCAACCAATTTAAAATTTTGATATAACATACTTCCAATTCCATTGGATTATTTCAAAATCTCTCCCATATAGAACATAGCTATGATAAATTATTTATACTCTCTCCCTAAATTTTAACATGTAGTGTCACTTGCTTCGGTGGCCGCATGGTCTAAGATGCCGGTCTCACTGTAACTTAGACTGCCGAAGATGGGGGAGATCGAGGTTCGATCTGGGTTTGGTGTATCGAGCCTGGTTTTTACTAAACAATTTACCACTCTCTCTCTCTCTAACTTTTTCTCTCCACACAAATGTGGGTACACTTCCTCTAAATTCAACCTTCTGCAACCTCAACCCATTAGCTTAATTAGTAAATAAATGTGTAACGTAAACAGAGAGTAAGACGCAGTGATAAAAGAAGAACTCCAGTGTTTTGTCGCGTAGTGTTGCAAGGGTAAGCTGATTTGTGGAGGTAAGCAAACGCTCGTATATATAATTGTACATAACTATCGAAGCTTAGACGATGAACATGATTTCTTGGTTATGTATGTAGTCGTATTAATTATATTCATAATTTTAAAAAATGACACCAGGACAGTTAATAGTACGAGCGTTCACTTACCTTCATTTTATTAGTTTTCATGTACAAATTTTCACTATACGAACGGCAGCATAAATACGACCCCCCCTCGAGAGTTGCCGGTGGCTGTGGTATCAATGATATCTCGTAGTATCTGATGATATTCACACACGTCCATAAGATACTTTGCCTTAAAATATGAGTGAAGAATGACTCTGATCACGGGAGGATTCCTGGATAGTTCAGCGGTTAGAGAAATATAGTGCTAAGCTAAGATCCCTGTGTCCAGACGTAAATTTTCAGATACAGTAGAACCTCGCTAATCCGAACCAATTGGAACCGATGCTTGTTCGGAATAGTGAAGATTCTGTATCTTCGATACAGTAGGTACTGTAATTATTTTACAACACTTAAGTACTTAGCGTTTATTATCATTGTTTCTTACAATTCTTGTTTAACTTTGAGGTTTTTTTTAATATTTCATTTGACTTTGTTTAGTTTCACCTGTTTTTCGAAAATTGTATTTGGATTACCTGGAATTTTGGACTATATTGGTTCGGTCTAGCAGGGTTTTACCGTAAGGTGTTTTAACACAAGTCTCATCACTGATCGTTGCTAGATCATTCCAAACTTCTACCCGGCGTTGTCAGATAAGGTCCGGGCGGGGATCTTCTCGTCTTTACAACAGATACTGGAGAAGAGGGTGCTGCCCTCTCTGGGGCCTTTGTTTGACAGTAAGAACCTTGACCGAGACCTCCGGGTTATGGTGCGAGAGGTGTTCAAAGAGTTCTGTGTCCCACCTTCAGAAGGTAACGACCATTCTTTCATTTCTACTTTGATCAGTCGCCATTTAACACTTTATTCGGTACTTGTTTCACCTTTTAGAAAGGAGGACAGAAGGATACTTGCTGCATTTGAAACAAAACACATCAGACCCCTTTCTCCACTTAAGACACTGACATGGCCGCAAGTTGATCATTGGGGGTCATCCATAAACACTTGTTTATTACTCCCCTCCCTCCCATGTAACGTCATGTAGTCGACCTCGCTGGTCTTGAGGTAAAATGCTCGCTTCAGGACCCGATGTTCTTGGGTTCAAACCCACCCAGGGACGACGGATTTTTCTTGGGTGATAAGAATCCGTAGCACAACTTCCTTCAGTGGGGAAGTAAAGCTGTCGGTCCCATGTCGATTGTGGCATGTAAAAGAACCTTGAGAGGTTTGTGAAAAAACCTTTCCCGGCAAAATTGGTAGGCACTTTTGCTCTCGCTCATAGAAATTCTTGTGTGCTGATATAACCAGTCGGTTCTGACAGTGCACACTAAATACCTCAAATAAATAAAAATGAAAAAACTCCATGTAGACATGAGCACTCTCCCCATACATTGATTTCTTAAAACATTAGATATTGAAATCTCAAAAATACTATTTTGCCCTAAGACCCTCACTTATGTTTGACGCAATAGGATTAACCCAGTCATTATTGCGTTTGTGTCATGTGTGTGTGTGTGCGCAGGTGTGAAGATGGAGGAGTTCCCATCCATCCCCACACCCCCCAACATGAAGGACGAGCCCGTGGGCCTGGGGGGCCCCCATATCAACCACGCCTCCTCCCCCATCAACAACCACGTGGGGGGCGAATCGGAGCCCATGTTCAGCGACGACGACGAGGACCGCCGTGCGGAGGAGGACAACGTCATTGAGGATGAGGAGAATGTTGACGATGACGAAGATGATGATGACATTCCTCTAGGTGAAAGAACAAGTCAGTCCTTAACACTTGTGTACATACTTACCTATTAACATTCGTGTTTAAGTGTCTTCTCGTGTTATGCGGTTGTGTGCATGGATTGCGCTTGCACGAGCCTCAAGCATGTTGTGATATGTAGTGGAATAGGAGCTTACAAATCCTTAAGTCCTTGAGGAGATTTGAGGATTCCATAAAATATCTTATTCGAGATTTTAATAGAATTTTTTTAGAGGTGGGTCATATATTATTTTTTGAATTAAAATTGTGTAAGAAAATACTAACATCAGCGAAAATAGGAATATAACAGAATAATATAAAATATTAATACAAATAATAATATTGACATTCATATATTTAGTTAAGTATTACATTAATGGTCTGGGGTCTGGTTGTTAAGTTTGTTCTGTAGTTATTTTAGGGTTGAACTACCTCTAAACAGTTTTCTCACTCAAATTACAATTCCAAATTTTGGAAGGAAAAACATTTAATTTTCCTTTTCGAATCTAGAATATCCTTAAGTATTTGAGAATCCCATCCATCTCTAGTTTTTTAATATCTGATTTTAGATTTTTTTTTTATCTTTCAATTTTGAATATTAATTAGTTTTATTTTTGCTCCTATATCAGTTTAGCATAGTTGGTTTCCCCTAAATGGTTTTCCACTCTCCTTCCACACAAATGCAGGTGCAGTTCCTCTAAATTAAGCTTTCCTAGTCCATCACCCATTAGCGTAATTAGTACATATGCTTAAGTAAGTCACGGTGCTAAAAAAATTGCAATATAACAAAATATGTTAACATTTATTTGCTAGAGTAGTGTCTCAAAAGTGTGTCTGGAAGTGGAACAGTAAGTTACCTCGTCCGTAGCGGAAACATTTTTCCACCCGTGTCAGTTTTGTTTGCCTTATTTACAGGAATATAGCTTTTAATAAATTCTGTTCATCTGTTTTGTTTATTATGTTGTGACATTTTTCCAAGTGCTCATTAACTCGCAACTTCCCTTCTCCGCTAATCCTCCCCATGTTATTCCGTTTAGTCCGAGTTTTCAGTGATCCGAGGCAGTCTCGGTCCCATTCACATCCAATTATCGAGAGATTGTATTCATATTTCAATATAAACTTGTTTATCCTCGCAAGTGCAACTTCAGCAATTATTATTAGTGCATGGGTTTAAGAGATTAAATAACTTTAAATCATATTTTAACATAGTTTGCACCTATTAAGATTATTTTTATGTAAAAAAATACCAGCACTTTTAGAAAGTAAACACTTTTTCATTTATATGGGTAAAAATATAAGTCTTTTCATCTGCACTGTCAGAAAGTAATTATTTTCACTTCAACTGGTAGAATGAATGTATTTTATTAAATACTTATGGTTTAAACTGGTTGCGGGATTAATCATGTTTGTGATTTGTTTTTTAAAATTGTCTGCCAACTATATGTGAATATGTTTGTCCTGATCATTGGCTCATTGGTTCATATCTCGGCTGTGTAGTATCTTGTTAGCTTTATTGCTGTGAAAAGTGTCTGACAGATTTCATTCTAAGCTGATAAATTGCCTCAAAGTGTTGATGTCAGAAGTAAAACCTTCTTTACTTCGGATCCCACAATAACCTTCATTTTTGAAACATTTTGAAGTAAAAAGAAAACTTAGATATAATCTCAACATATTTGAAATATCTCACTAAATTCTAAATATTTCAACATGTAATCATTTTTATAACAGCCACTAAACAGTTTTTTAACACAGACTAGTGATTGACTTTTATAATGTAAGCAGAGATAAATTCAGATGTCAGCATTAAAATAATAAAGAGGACTTTGTTTTTTTTATAAACCTTTCTCTTTATCTAAATGCCCTTAATGGATAATTTACAATTTAAAAAAGTGTTATTTGACAACAACAAAACCTCATCTTCGACTTTGGCTTAGCTATGCTTACTTTTAGCTTTGCTTCGACTTGTCAACTTTAAAGAGTGAGCTTCACACACTCGTATCAATTAATACTGAATTTATGAATGTGAATATTAATGGTAGTGTACTTATCAGCACAATAGTTATTATAGCTGACAACATTATTTTGGTAAAACTTGATAGTTGTCAAAGCTGGAATTTTTTTTCAAAGTTAATCAAAAATTTACAAAACTTGTAACAACCTTATTACACTGAATATCATTTCTGAGGGAACTGCAGGTATTATGGAGAAAATCTTTATCCTCGCTCTCGGTTATGTCTGAAAGTGGTGTGTTGGGATAATAAGAAGCTACTGGTGACCTTGAACCAGCGTTTCGAAACATCTTATATTTAAGAAAAGATTGACCACATGAAAACAAGAGAAAGAAAACACACAATATTAACCCTTTAGTTCCCTCAAAGATGATATTCAGTGTAGTGTGTTGTGCTTTGTACTAGGGATGGGAGAGAAACAATTTTTAAATTCGAGACGATATTGAGACGAGAATATAAAAAAGTATCGAAACACGAAAACGAGACGATAAAACATCCTTTTAAAGTAAAAAAATATTAAATTATGTTAATTAAAGTAATTATATAGTTTATAGAGTTTCTTTTTGATATCTGAGCTGGCGCTTGCTTTAGATTGTCTTATAGTTCATTCAAACACTTGAGATAGAAGTCATACACATTTTAAATGCAATTAATAAAATGGTGATAGGTAGTTACAATGAACGTCATTTATAATTTAATTTTGTAGTGTAACAGCTTATAATGTCAAAGTTTGATATTGATAAACAATATTTATAACCAAAACATTTCTTAATGAAGGCTGTTTTTTAGGGGGTTGGGGGAGAATGCGGCCTATTTTTGGGTTACTACGGTATTATTTAAAATAAAAAATTCTCGGTTTGATTCTAAGGGCCATTATTAGTTTGGTTTTTTTATTTCTCGAATTTTCGAGATTCATCTTTTAACTTTCGAGACGAGATTGAGTGTATTTTTTTCTTGAATTTTTTAGATATTTTCGAGTCTCGCACGTTCCTACTTTGTACACTTCGTTGTCTTAAGCTTACCTTGCTTGGTTCCACCATGTTGCAGCTTATAAAATAAATACATAGTGTAGTCGGTTAAGGTAGGACTGACAACTTCAGGGTAAATGTAGTCTACATACCAGTGTCGGTCGTCGTAAGTAGTCAAGTGTGTTTGCTTTGTAAACTATGCAAGGACCCTTCTGCTTGGTGCACTAACACACTATCCCACTAACCCAATCCGCTCGGGAGCTTGCGACGGAGAGCTTGTGGTCGCACCTTCCCCGGCAGTCTCTGAGAGGTATTATCTGGTGATGCCAAACGTGCTCTGCTCATGTTTCAGCAAAAGTAAGACTTAAAGACAAACCCTCTGACGACAAGTCCCCCAGCCTGGACCCGGAACTTGTCCAACAGTTGGACGGGGAGTTTCGCCGGGCGGTTGAGTCGCTACATGTCGAGAAGGACAACGAGGCCAGGTTAGCAAACAACATGTTTTCATTTGTTGGTAGTGTAAATACTTTTTTTTTTATTCTCAAATAAAAACAAATCACTTTATAAAAAAACAAACATAAAGATGGTCTTACTTTTATCAAATGTACACAGAACTCATTGGCAAATTCTTTCTCTTTGTCAAATATGCTAAGTATTTTTTAGGAGATTTTTAGTTAGGTGGTAAATAAAATAAATTTATAGGAGAATAATAATCCCACTACCACATTCCAACATACAACTCGATGCTAAAACAATTTCACAAAATATAGATACCAGGGCTTTCAACGATCACAAACAATCAAAGATAAAAACAACAAATGACAGTCATTGCATCGGTTTTTTTTTCACCTGATGATATTAATGACGTGACGTTTCTAAATTTAACAGTAAATATTGCTCAAAAGATGGAAAGTGCACGATATTAAAACCTGAACGTGTGTGTGCGTGCAGGTGTCAGGCCATGGAGCGACTGGTGCAGCTCGTCTTACAGGAGGACGACCTTGACACGGACATCATGACCACGCTCGGCTCGTGTCTATGCCATGTCCTGAGGGAACAATTCGACGACAAGGTGTTCCCCAAGGAGATGTCCGATGAGTGAGTAGTAAATTTATCATGGTAGCCAATAGCCGATATTTAAAAGAAATTGAAACTTACGAATATGCGGGAACTCAAAAATATGAGTTCAAATCAAGTTTTTTTTAAATTTATTCAAACTTGATTTTAGAAAGTTTTCTAGAAGTTTGAAATTTCAAGTGAGTTTAGTTAATTAAATTAATTTGTGGTGTCATATCATCAACATGAACTGTTTCCAGCGTGTGGCCAGGTCAGTTTGGTCAAATGCCTCCATCTTCCGCTTTCCTTCCACCATTCTTTCTCCCTTTATTGCTTCCAATCTCATCCTCTCACTTGCACACTTACTGTTCATCTTATGTCAAAATAAATACAACTCTCATATTTGATGTCTGATAATATATTGGTTCATAAATCCAAATGATTCCGGACATTTATGCCAGAACTGTGCTTATTTTTACAGTCGATTATTTTACAAAAAACCTTATTTAGTTTTTGTTCATTTTAATGCTTGTCAAAGAGTTCTATCAATGAAATGTGCGCAACAGACACATTGTCGTGACACTACTCCCTGTTACAGGAGCATAGAAGACAGCATCGGGCGGCCTCTCTTTGTTATGTTCCGGAATGTGGTCCAGATGCCCGACGACTCTCGTAGACTGCTCCTGTTGAACTTGTTGGGAGAGATGGCGACACAGAGGCCACAGATAGGATACCTCCTGCTCTACTTCCTGAAGGCCTGGTGAGTTCTGAGACTCAGAGATAGACAATTCACGAAATACAATACCTCCTGCTCTACTTCCTGAAGGCCTGGTGAGTTCCGAGGTTCAGAGATAGACAATTCACGCAATACAATACGTCCTGCTCTACTTCCTGAAGGCCTGGTGAGTTCTGATGTTCAGAGATAGACAATTCACGCAATACAATACGTCCTGCTCTACTTCCTGAAGGCCTGGTGAGTTCCGAGGTTCAGAGATAGACAATTCACGCAATACAATACCTCCTGCTCTACTTTCCTGAAGGCCTGGTGAGTTCCGAGGTTCAGAGATAGACAATTCACGCAATACAATACGTCCTGCTCTACTTCCTGAAGGTCTGGTAGATATTAAATATTTTGAAAGTAAAAAAAAAATTTGTCTTTCCTTATTTGCTCGAATAAATTGGGCATGGAATTCGAACCCGGGACCTTTAACTTAGCACGCCGATGATATTCACACGTACATCACAGACTCTGCCTTAAAATATGAGTGAAGAATAACCTTGAGCACGAGATGATCCCTGGTTAGCTCAGTGGTTAGAGCATTGGCGTGCTAAGCCAAAGGTCCCGTGGTAAGATTCTCATTTTTTCAATCTATTAGAATATGACTTGGTTATGGATGATCTCCTTAGCTATTATCATTCATCCCCCAATGCTTCTCTTTCATATATACTTATTGTATCGTGTTTGTTTCTTCCAACCTTATTGTTCATGCCAGGGAGTGTAACATTGTCTTGACGTTGCAGTAAACTGAACGAAGCAAAGGCCCAGGTGTACATAGACCTGGCTCAGTCCCTGGAGAAAGACCTGGAGAAATGTCTTCTTGCGGACCTCAAGGTGAGTGCCAGTCGCTAGCGGTGACAAAATATGGTGACCTGACTTGGTTTTTTTGTTTTGTCCGGGTGGTGCTTAATCTGTGTGTTTCTGGCTGCATCCCAGCTGTGTCAGGAGGATGACGTGGAGCTGTTCTGCTGGCTGGTACCCGAAGTGTACACCCAGTTCCCCCAGGTGGCTGTGGGACATGCTCAGCTCCTCAGCCTCGTGGTGTCCACGGTCGACGCCTCTCAGCTGCAATGTCTCGTGTGTCACATCCTTCAGGTAACACACTCACACTCGCTATTATTTAACAGAAAACACTAAAGTATTGTCTGTATTTATTACATTTAAAAAAATTAAAACATTAATGTTATTTCTATTCTTAGCGTTTTATATAAAAGCCTGAAAAACCTGAAAAAGTCTGAGAATTTCGAAACTTAATATGCGCAGTAACCCTGAACACAGTATTTTGCAGTCATTGCCAGGATTAAGTTATCAACCACTGGTTTAATACCGTATTCCAACCACCATGTTCCTGGCAGGGTCGTCTGGTGATGTTCCGCGCTGACTCGTTCCGCGCCCTGCTCTCTGCCAGTCTCAGCTGGGAGACCTACGAGCAGTACTGCCTCTGGCAACTAGTCACAGCCCACGGGATCCCCATCGACTATGTCTTGCCGATATTGCCGAGGCTTGAGTTCTCCACCAATGCAGAGGCGCTGACATCTATACTCCTCATGCTGAAACAAGAGAGGTGAGTACTAGTTGCCATTTTGTTTTGTTTGACGTCGCTAACACTGGCCGAACACAACCTAGGGCTTCCTGTGAAACTATCAGAACAACTCGATATAGAGTATTAGCGGGTGAGGGTCGCAATCCATCTCGGGACATAGGGGTGTGTGAAGCTTCGAAAACTTTGCTTCGAGTATTCGTCTGCTTCAACTTCAAATTGAAAGCAAAATTCCGGATTCAACAATTATTACTAATCTTCGACAATCAAAATATTTAACGTTAAAATACACATGTTTAATTTTTGTCATTTTTGCGTACTATGTCCCAATATCGAGGTGTGCATCAGAAACCTGGATGATGAAGGAAAGAGATGAGAGCAGGAATGAAAGGGAGGAATGAAAGGGTGTGAGGGAGAGAGAAGGTGGAACCACTGCATGATAGGATGGAGAAGGCGAGATTGAGGTAGTATGCGCATGTGAAAAGGATGTAGGAGAGTGAGGATTCCAAGGAGGATACTTGAAATGGAGGTGGCGGGCAGGAGGCCTAGAGGAAGGTGGATAGAGGGAGTGTGGAGGAGTTAAGAGAGGAGGGGTTTGGGCCGTCGTGGAGGAAGAAAGGTGTTGGGAGGATAGAAGTAAATAGAGAGGCTTATGTTCGAGACAGACCCTGTCTATGATGATTGATCACTGAATTTGACTTATCTTTTTATCGGAAACCTATCAGTCAGGTTTGTTAAATGCATACTCACGAAGCCAAGTTGTGAATGTTTTATAATAGATGCTCATGGTACATGTGTTTGTAGACCAACGGCAGAGCTGCTGAAACACCTTCTGTCACGAGAGGTCCGTCCTCCCGGGGATGTGTTTGTGCTGTCTACACTCAAGTACTGGTGTCGGGAACATGAGGAGAAGCTCGGGGAGCTGATCTCGGCTCTGCTCAGCAGTCGTCTACCCCAACACATCCCCCAACAAGCGGAAACGAGGTGGCGGCGGAAAGGGCAATGTGACTAGTGGGCCGCCCACCGCAGACCAGGTATTAGCTTTTTCGTTGGCGCATATTGTAACTTGTTCAGGTTGTACACGTTTGAACATTTTACATCCATCATTGTTTCCAGCCTGTGGTAAGTTTTTTATTCAAGCCATATATTTCCCACCACCGGCTGGCTAGGTCTATCACAGCTTCATATGCCTTATAATATAACTTAATAAGACTATGACAGACACAACATCCAGTCCCCCGGCCGTTAATTCATCACTGTGAAAGGGTAAACCCTCATTTCACCAATGATACATCTTTCGGCCAGGAATCTATCCCGAGACGCTTAGCTCAGTCGACAGACACGCTACTGACTGAGCTAAGGTGTCGGGTAGAAATAGTAACTAAATGTTAACATTTATTTTAACATTCACACATTCACTCAAGTGTTGAATTACTGGTCTGGGGTCTGGTTGTTAAGTTTTTCCTATAATCATGTTTAGGCTGAACTACCAATAAGCAGTATTAAATTCTAAACATTCGGTATAGCATAGTTGCGAACTTGCCATTGAGGTTCTTTTCCTAAAGAAAATTACAAAAAATGTATTATTTTTGTTCAAAGTTCGTATCTGATATTTTCTCGAATCCTTGATTCTCCTTAAGGATTGGAAGGTTCCACCCCTGGTAATATGAGAGTGGCCTAGGACGAAGTGGTAGCGTTGTGTTTCCTTGCGTTTGATAATATTCCCCTTACTGTCTCCATGATTGGTGCGCGCAACCAGACCGGCCGTGTTGTTTCCTCATAAACCAGTGGTTGTTGTTGCTGCAGGTGTTGGGCCACCTAGACCAGTTGCGGCAGAGTTCCTGTCGACTGTATGGTCTGGACTCGATACAACGAGCGCTACAGCAGGCCCAGGCCAGTTGCAGCGACTCTCAGCGCAAGAGGTTCGGCGACCTGTTTGCGCTCGCCGAGGTGGATGATGTGGAGACCACCAGCAAGAAGAGAGGAGTGGTGGGCAGGAAGGGCAAGGGTGCAGGCGCAAAGAGCAGAGCACCCGCCAGGGAGGTCTCCGACACCTCCGAGGAGAGCAGCGAAGTATGAAACACTTCATTTTATTTATAGGAGAGTGTGATGTCCTCTTTTTATTCAGAGTAAAGTAAAATCAAATAGTATGAAATATTCCTAAATTTAAATCGAATTTCGAATATAAAAAAAAAGTTTAATGTTGGGCAAAAAAAATATTTTAAATCACAGTCTTACTATCTATTTGGGTTATGCACACATGTTTTATGCTAATGTATCGGAGATGAATAAGGTTAAGTTGGTAATGATACTGTTTTGGACCCTCATATATTCAAAAAAGTCATGGATGAAGTGTATTTTTCTTTAAAGAACTGTATGTAAGGTTTCCTTTTAATATTTCATCCATGGAAAATCACAACACTTTTTGAATGAATTTTAATACAATACGTTTTAAAAACTTATTTTTTCTCTAAAAGATCAACTCCGTTGTATTAAAAGATCTTGTGACTCTCTGGCTCCCTCTACCCAATGGGAAGCCAGCCTTCATAACATCAGGTCGCCAGGAGTTTTTCTACTAGTTAGTTTTAACACTGTTGACAAGGGGTCCAAGAGGCTTGGGGTAGGTCATATATAGGCAGCTTGTGCGTATGAATCCACAACAGTGCCGGTAAGAAAAAGAGTAGTAACCTAAATCTGCACAGCACACAGTACTCATAACCGCTTCGGTGGTTTAACACGCTAATCTCGTGTTGGACTAGACTGCCAATGACGGGGAGATCGAGGTTCGATCCTGGTCGGGTGAACTGAGGGTGGTTTTCTACTCTCCCTCCACTCAAATGCGGGTGCATCTCCTCTAAATTAAACTTTCCTAATCCCTAACTAATTAGTGTAATTAGTACATAGGCATATAACCTGAACAGGTAGTAAGACGCGGTGTTAAAAAAATAAATAAAAAAGACAATAATGGTTGGATGTATAATGTACTTAAATTATCTTAGATTCTTGTCAGGTGAACATTAAATTGTCTACAAAACAGCAAAATATGACAAATTGAACAAATGGGAATTTTAGCTATAGTATTTTTATTGGCGAAACTTCATAACTATCTAATCCATAATTTTACTGTGAGTCAAATTTTAAGCATATTCGAAACAAAATCAAATTTTCCCCAGCTTTTAATACCCCTACTGCCTTTCTGTTCTATGAGGTGGGTATGCTTCTGTTATTTACTTTGTCCTTTTTGATTTATAGGAAGAAGAAATAGTGAAACCAAAACATGCAAAGAAGAGAAAAAAGGTGATTCCTGTGGGTTCCGACAGTGATTGACCCGTTCGACCGGACTGTGGGATCAATAGACTGACTGTCTCAATGTGCTTTTACAAGCGAGGATGTATTCTGTGTGAATGTTTTTATGACGAAATAGATTTTTTACGTATTAACACGAAAATAATGTATGTCGGTGATTAAATGTTTCTGTTGGCAAGAGCGAAAAAAATATAGTGTCATCGAGGGGATATTAAATCTTATTAACGATCGGGAACAGTTAAACCTTCTGTCAAACTTTATAATTCGAAAGTTACAAAAAAACTAAGCACATTTAGTGTAAAAGTGATTATTTATTGAAAGTAAAAACTAATTTGGTACAACATTTTATCAGATGGGATGTATTTGATTAATGGATAAATAATTTGATAAGATATGAAATATTTTATTCATATATATGTTCACTAGCTCCCACATTGGGAAATCGGTTCAGTCAACGCTAGAACAATTTGTGCGAGTACAGATATATGTATATTTTGTATGATAATGTATTATGCTATTACTTTGTTTCTTTTAGAGTTGTTTTATGTTGAACTTAGTGGTTAATTGATTTAATGAATGTAAAGAATGAGAACTGAGAAGTTAGTGTCCGAGTCAGCACGATTGATAAGTTTAATTAGATTGGGTGCCACCCAGTTCCAGTGGTTCGGTTATTCATATTTAAACAAGGTTTCCACTTATAAAAGTTCTCATCAATAAAATTGATATCTGTCATCATTATTTTCTTGTGTTGTTTACCTGCAAACACACACTTTTATGTTTTTAAAAAGGCTAGGTTTATTTTTTCTACCGATCAAATTTGAGTCATCAGGTTAATAAATCTGTATTGAGTGCTACTCAGACAGCCATTTCAACTGCACTTCTTTATTTTTAACTTGATACTCTTTTGAAGGAGTTTTCGTTTCTCTAATGAGGTGTAAATGTCTATAATGTATTTATAAACTATTTATTTAGTTTAGATTTTTGGTGTATTTGAATGTGTCAGGGCCGGTATTCTTCCTGGGATAAAAATCTCAATTGAATTTTTCTTCAGAGATTTTTGTTTACATAATTTCCCTTTCATGAAGCAGCAAGGTAACAGCCTGCTGTATGGGAGAATCAAAGCTACTAGAAGGTGGATGATCACATTACCAAAGCAACGAAGAAAATATGTTTTCCAGGTTTGTCAGATTGTATGCCAAATTAAAAATCTTATTGCATGGGGGTGTGGGAGACGTATTTATTAAACACAGCAACACAGCAACACAGCAACACAGCACTTTGACTGATGTTGGGCGAGAACCAAAATGAGAATAAACATTTTTTTTCGAAAATCCACACATAGCAATGAATAAGATTCCAATTTTGATATACGGTATTGGCCTGAATATAGTACGGCCTGACATTATGACAGTAACAGAGGTAAGAACTTAACAACTTTGACAGAGTTTTTTCAAAAGTAAAAGTTAAGTG
Source organism: Timema bartmani (assembly GCA_902151455.1). NCBI lineage: Eukaryota > Metazoa > Arthropoda > Insecta > Phasmatodea > Timematidae > Timema > Timema bartmani. The sequence goes on along the minus strand of CABFWB010000594.1, from coordinate 93,594 downwards.
AGAATAAAATTTACCAGTCCTCACCTGCGGATCTGCCGTAGATGATTTTTTACCAGTGACAGCACAAACTAACACTGACCTACTCAATTAAGGGTTCACTAACAATAAAGGGAAAAAATATTAGACAGTTCAGAGCTCAGTGACAATGAAGGGAAAAAATATTAGACAGTTCAGAGCTCAGTGACAATGAAGGGAAATAATATTAGACAGTTCAGAGCTCAGTGACAATGAAGGGAAAAAATATTAGACAGTTCAGAGCTCAGTGACAATGAAGGGGGGGAAATCCTCTTTTGACCTTGAACTTCTGGCTGCCTGCCAATACAGTGACACCCTCTCTCTTTCTCTGTTGAGTCTATTAATAGAACAGCACCCCAGCTGACCAGTACAGTCCCAGCATGCTATAAAATAGAACTATGTAGGAATTTGCCTTTTTTTATTAAGTGAACAATGTTAGGCTGCTCATATAATAAAAGTATAGTTTTCGGAAGGGCATTTTTATGAGAAAAACATAGTATTAAATTCTGGCCGATACGGTATATTTTTTTATTTTNATTAAGCTCATATGATCTGTTAAGGCCTGTTTCAATGATGTTAGAGCTCAAATCTTGGTCGAATATATTGAGGATTTTTTCCTAATTGGTTTCAGACTCCCCCTACAGACATCCAGGTACATTTCATCTTAATTTCACCTGACCTTGTTCCAAGGCCGTAGCTAGCCAATAATTTCAGGGGGGGTTTGGTGGGCACATCCCCCAATTGCCGGAAGCTAGAAAAAATTTTAAATGATAAAGAGTTCTAGAAGCTCTCTGAAGTGCTTTTTTATGGTAACAAAGCCCCCTAAATTGTACTTGTATCTTAATTTTGATATTGTTTGAACCATAAATAAAGCCATATATATTTTGTTCATAAAATTTCAGGGGTGGTTTGAACCCCCAAAACCTCCCCCTGGCTACGGCCTTGCCTTGTTCCCTTCTTAGTGTAATTAAATGCATGTAGGGAGATTCAGAGGGAAAAAAACTCTTTATTTATAAAATACACATAATAAAGTTCTTGTTTATGTATTTGTTTACGATAATTTTTAGCCAGATTTTAAATTTGTATGAATTTCTTCAAAATTTAATAGGAGTATGCGAAGTACACTATTTAAATTCAAAGCGAAGTTGAATCGAATAATATGAGAGATTCCCAAAACAGAATTTAAGTTTGAATATCTAAAAAAAATATTGAGTGTTGAATAAAAATATTATACTTTATATAACTATGTAAAGTTAGGTATTAAATATAATTTACAAAATGCTTTAGTCCAAACATAATTAATATATTTTGTCTTAAAATGATAAATTAATTTATCACAAAATGTAATATAACTATTTTAATTTTTATTTTACACTAATAATAATTTGTGATGGAACCAACATAAATGTGTGTTTTAACTTTAAAATTATTTTTTCAAGCAAAGCTTCGTAATCATCAAATCTGAAATTTTACACTCGAATGAAAGTCGAAGCAAAGACTAAATTTTCATAGCTTTGCACACCTTTAAAATTCATGAACTGGTTTTCAAACGAGGTTAGGAATGTTTAATCACCTTGAGAAGAAATATTTTAGAATCTCACACATTCCTATAACTTGTTTCGCTGGTTTTGAAAAACTAATAACACACAAATATTCAAGACATGCAAACTTTATAGGTCAAAACAGTACTAAGTCACTCGAGCTTTTGAAAGAGCCAATATTGAGATGTATTTGTGTTCTATACCTTCTGAAGAAATCGGCGAACTTATACATAGTATGCTGTGTATGTCTCCTCTAATAATCTACAATTATTTAGCTACCTATAAGCTCGACTCGACCATTTTGTTGTCCTTTTTACTCTTTCTTTTAAAAAAATTTTTTTTATGATATTTTTTGTGCATGTTTAGTAGAGAATGAGATAAGTGGTAGCCTTGTTAAATTACAACTTGTGTGATGCTGGATATATTATTTAAAAAAAAAATTCTAAGCACAAGCTTTTTACAAATAGAGAGCTTTTTCTTGTACACATCATTTACTTGTAAATAAATGCACATTGCATTTTTTTTGTACATTTTTAGTGTTAATATATTCATAAATTTTAAAGATTTATTTAAATTCAAAATAATAATTAAGTGGCAAATACATTGATGGTGGTTGTAATGAAGACCTTTTGTAAATGAATACCACACTGTATTCAGACTTTTTTTTATTGAGTATTGAGTGAAGAAACTGCATGTATGGGTTCATAAAATTACAATGACATCATCATCATCAGATTGCTGGGTAGGGTGTCTTTGAACAAGCTCTCTCCAACGCTGTCTGTCCAGGAACATTTCTCCT